>LPNX011052912.1:666231-681549 GCA_001517045.1 Pseudotsuga menziesii
ATGGTTAAGGGTTAAAGTCCCCGTAGTTCCGGGGCACTAGGGTTGTTAGACTCAGCTAGTGAAGTCGGTCCTAATAGGGTTTTGTCAAGTCGGGAATTAGTATAAATAGATAGCTAGCCTCTCTTTTTAACACACACTCACTCACACTCAGTTGTAGAGCATAGCTGAGGAAGAAGAAAATACTAGGGCTAGGAAGAAAGAGGTTACTACTGTTGAGAGATCACCTTATTGTTTTGGGGTTTTGCTTTTGGTGCTGATTCTATCTCTGAGGAAGTTGCGGGGTTTTCTCCATTTATGGTTTCCCCGAGGAAAAACACTATGTTCATTGTCTCTTGTGTTTGATTGTTGTGCTTGTTATTCTCTTAGTTAAAAGATCCTAATATAATGCTAGCTTAATGTTAAAAATATAACAAAGTTGAGCCAAACAGTTTTAGTAGCAGTCTCATACACATATACCTGCCCAGCCATATACCTATCTCTAATAAAACCAACACCAACTGTATGGACAAGGAACATATATCAGTTTTATGCTCTGCTAAGTGAACCATGACTACAACAAGTCCATCTTAATGGATCATTCATGGCTAATCCTATCATGGGATACTGTTGTTGATCAAAAGAAATGGCTCTGGCTAGTTGTACCATCGATGGTTTCTAGAAAAATATGCTCAACATATATGGGACTGGCACTGACTAGAAGACAAATATAGTTTGTTGCATCATGGTAGCTCTAGGTACAATATATGTAATAATAGGGACCTTGAAGAAGAAATCTACATGAAGCAACCTAAAGGATTTACATTAAAGGGTAAGAAGGAGCTAGTTTGCAAGCTAAAGAAGTCCCTTTATGGTCTAAAGTAGTCTCTAAGGATGTGGTACCGAAAGTTGCACACATAAATATTGGGACTCAGATTTGTGAGAAGCAAAGTTAATCATTGTGTCTATTGCAAGTAGTTTGGAAAATATTTTATTTATGTAGTGTTGTAAGTCATAGACTTGTTGTTAGTTGGAAACAGCATAGAGGTTATCAAAGAGGTGAAATCACAACTAGCCTCTGAATTCGACATGAAAAATCTCAGTGCTGTCGATATCATCTTGGGGATGGAGATCAAGAGAAAATGAGTAGAAATGAAACTTTGGTTGAACTAGAAAAAATATGTTAGAGACAATACTACACATATTTAATATGTAGGAATGTAAACCAGTAAAAGTCCCTACTCTTGTAGGAGTAAGATTATCAGCAAAACAGTGTCCCAAGACTGGTAAGAAGAAGAAGACATGTCTCATTTTCCTTATGCTAGTGAAATTGGAAGTTTGATGTATGCCATGGTATGCACTAGACCAAAAATTGACGGTGCAGTGGGAGTTTTCAGTAGATATATGTCAACATTGGGAAAGGAGCATTGGACACTATGTAAACAGGGTGTTCATGTATTTGTGTGGAACTACAAATAGTGCAATTTGTTATCAAGGATGAGATGAACAAGACAGAGTGTTGAATGTACATGGCTTTGTTGATGTTGTTTGTGTTGGAGATTTATATTGTAGAAGATCTACAAGCGAGTATATGTTTAACCTATTTGGAGGTGCTAATAGTTGAATGAGTAAGAAACATGGCACTATCAACTATAGAAGTTGAATACATGGTATCCACTCATGCAAGTAAATAGGTTGTATGGTTGCAGAGATTGTGTTTAGACATTGGGTTTGTAAAACAAGCTACAAGGTTATATTTTGATAGGTAAATTGCAATCTTCTTGGCCAAGAACCTTGCGTATCACTAAAAAAGCTAAGCATATTGATGTGCAATATCACTTTGTAAGGGACATGCTAAATGTGTTGTTGGAGAAAGTCGAAACTTTGGAGAATGTTGTAGATTCATTAACAAAATTTGTGAGCACTAAGAATTTTTCTTGGTGTAGAGAAGCAATGGACATTCGTGCCCTGGAGTCCTGATTTGATAAAATCATGTTCTCCCTATATGTAGAAAAAACAACAAGTGGGAGACTGTTAGGTATGTGTTATATTCTCTACATGACTACTCTCCTCCCAACGGGAGTTCAAGGGTTGGCCCTCAAATAAAGGGGTTTTTTCCCCTTTTTGTTGTTTTCAACCAATGGTTTCCGACCCATTGTAGTATAATTTTGGTTTGGGAATTAGGGTTTCGTAGGTTGGTGGATGCTTTATATTGTATTTTAAATAGTTGCATTAATACAATGAAAAAAGAAACAAAGAGAGCAATAAAACTCTAATTTAAGCTATTTTTCCCTTCGTAGTTACCAAAGTAAATTTATGTGTATTGTGTGGATGCTATTGTTTACTTTCTATTTTGCTTAAGAATTGTATACATTGTTACACTTAAAAAAATTTAGAAATTTTATTCCCGAACCATCCAGGATCGGAATAATGTTGAAAGATAATTATATTTTGAATAATGCTTAGAGATGATTATATAAAGAGAGAACTATTTTATTACAATAAAAAACTTGTGGGGAAGGAAGTGAAGTGTTGCTCTTTGTTTTAACATCACTTACATATCACAAAAAACTCAAATCTACATCTACAGGAGTGTTACAGCTGACTATTGTAGCTAACTGTACTCTACAAGTGGTGTTGCTGCTGACGGTTTAACTAACGACAAACTAAAGGACAGTTACGACAGTGTTGCAGCTAATTGTTTGGTGTTGCAGCGAAGTTGCAGTGGTGTTGCAGCTAACGGTTTAACTCCGTTTTGATGACCCCTGTGTTCGTAAACTTAAGACTAATACTCTGTTACAAAAATAAAACATATTTACACATTTATACTCATAATATACTCTGATTTCTCAACAAACTAACTTCAAACATAAATCTGAGTTTTCAAACTCAAAAAGAGAGTATAACAAAAAATACACAGTAAAAATTCAGAGTTTCAACTATGTGTATCAATCTCTATAATTCTCTATATCCCTTTGTATCAATAACAATTACAAGGCAAGTATTTATACAAATTTAACTAAGTCGGTCATTAAGTTCTAATTGAGCTTTCGCAATACAAAAAACAGAATTCTTTGTTTTACAAATTTGCAATGTGACATAATGAAAACTGTGTTGCCCCTTCAAACATTAGATGTGCTTCCTGGCAGATTCAAAATGGCTTTTCATGATTTATAAAACTGAAATAATGCGATCACTGCCTTTTCAAATAAGGCAGTGTGGCAGCTCTTCAGAACTTCGACAGTTAGCGATCTTAGCGGTGTTTCCTTTTCAAAGTTTTTGCGGCTACCAATCTGGGTGGTGAAGTAAATAACCGGCTCTTGAAAATTCTGGCGGCCAATCAGTGAAGTAATTAACGGCTCCCAACATTCTCCCCCTTAATTATTACACTCAAAAACCAAAATTTTGTAACACTAGTTTTCTGTTACAGCTTACAAACCCCAATGTTTTTCTTATGAAGCACTAACAATCATTTTCCCAAAGGTTTTGTAAATAGGTCTGCAAAATGATTTTCTGATCTACAAAATTCCATACTGATTTCATTATTGTTTATCGGTTCTCGAATAAAATGATACCTTGTATCAATATGCTTACTTCTTTTATGAAAGACGTGATTTCTTGATAGTGCAATGGCTGATTTATTGTCACAAAAAAATTTAGTTGGTTCATCTTGTTCATGTTGTAACTCGGAAAGAGTTCTTCTCATCCACACAGTTTGACATGTAGTTGTTGTTGCTACAACATACTCTGCCTCAGCAGAGAATAATGTCACTATGGGTTGCTTCTTTGAATCCCACACTACTGATCCCAATCCAAAATTGAATACATATCTAGATGTGCTCTTTCTATCATCTGTAAAATCACTGTCAGTATATCCAATCAACTTAAAATTTGAATTTGATGTATACTGGATACCAAAATTTGTTGTTCCAACAATAAATATTGGAATCCTATTTCTAGCTTTCCAATGGGTATTCTTTGGAGATTCCATAAATCTCAAAATCAAACTTACTACAAACATTATATCAGGTCATGTTGTAGTTAAGTACATGAGACTTCCTACCAGTCTCTTATACAATGTTGGATCAACTTTTGACCCATCATCCTCCTTACTGAGTTTTGTGCCAGTTGCAATTGGAGTTACAGTTGGCTTACAATTCATCATTCTGAATCTTTTCAATACATCATTCGCATACTTAGTTTGACTGATAAAAATACCATCTTCAGATTGTGTTACTTCAATACCAAGAAAATATTTCATCATTACTAAATCAGACATCTTAAATTCTGGTTTCATGGCTTTCTTAAACTCATCTACTGAAAGGTTTCCAATGAAGATCAAATCAACCACATATAACCAAACAATCAGTATTTTACCTTCTTGGTTTACCTTTGTATACAATGTTGCCTCGCTTAGACTTCTGTTGAATCCTTCACTATTCAAGTATTCATCAATCCTGTTGTACCATACTATGGGTGCCTGCTTCAATCCATACAATGCTTTCTTTAATCTGTAGATCTTGTCTTCTTGTCCATCAATTTCAAATCTAGGAGGTCGTCTCACATAAACCTCTTCTTCTAAGGATCCATTCAAAAATGCAAACATTACATCTATTTGATGTAAATACCATTTATTATGTGCAGCAATAGCTAATACCATTCTTATCGTATCAAGTCTGGCTATAGGTGAAAAAGTCTCATTATAATCATTTCCAGGTTGCTGACTAAACCCCTGAGCTACAAGTCTTGCGTTGTATTTTTCAACATCACCATCAGTATTTAACTTAGTCTTATAAATCCATTTGACTCCAATACAATTTTTATTATCAAGCAAATCTACAAGATCCCAAGTACTATTTCGTTCTATGGCAACAATTTCTTCATCCATTGCTTTTATCCAAACATCCTTTTTAACAACCTCATCAAAATCTACAGGATCACATGCTATAAATGCAAAATTTGAAACTTGATCTACTTCTTCATTTTTCTCATACAATTCTTTTAAACTTCTAGTCTTCTAACCTCTAACTCTGTTCCTTAATGAAGTTAATGTAGGATTTGATTCATTACTTACCTCTGATCCTGTTCCTTGTCGTCCACCAACACTTGATGGTTCACCACGTTCATGAATTCTGGGCAATCTGACTCATGTTCTTACTTGTGGAGTTAACGGTACTCCATGTATGCCCTGTTCATATTCTTCATCTTATGTGCGAGGTGTAACAACGCCCACATCAACTAACTTATCTATGCTGCCATCCCATGCTTCTTCTTCCTTAAACACCACATCTCTGTTGATGACATACTTCATGGTGATTGGATTATAAAGTCTATATGCTTTAGATTCTTCACTATATCCAACAAAAATACATTTATGACTTCTTTCATCTAATTTTCTCCCCATCTCTTCAGGTACATGTGCATAATCTACACACCCAAAAATTCATAAATGAGATATGCTGCTACACTTACCACTCCATGCTTGTTGGGGAAGTCGATCTTTCACGCTCTTAGTTGGTCTTCCGTTCAGGATGTATACTGAACAAGTAACCGTGTCTCCCCAATATTCATTCGGAAGATGCTTCTCCTTCATCATACTTCGAGCCATGTTCATAATCATTCGATTCTTTCTTTTTTCTACTTCGTTTTGCTGTGGAACGGTAGCGAGCACTAAACTGTCTTTTAATTCCATAGTATTGACAATATTCCATAAATTCATTTGACATATACTCACCTCCTCTATCTGATCTCAAGACTCTAATCAATTTGTCACTCTCCTTTTCAACCATAGCTTTAACACTTTTAAACACATCAAAGGATTGAGATTTCTGTTTCAACAAGTACACCCAAGTTTTTCGACTGTAATCATCAATGAAAGACATAAAATAAACATTACAAATCAAAGAAGGTGTTTGCATCGGTCCACACAAATCTGTGTGTACCATCTCTAATGGTTCTTTTTCTCTGTATGAGATTCAAGAAATGAATTTCTCTCTATGATGCTTTCCCAATATGTAGTTCTCACATGAGCTTGCTGGCTGCTCAATGCTGGGAAACCCTTTCACCATCTGCTTCTTCTGTAGCGAATCTAAACAACCAAAATGTAAATGGCCATACCTCAAATGCCATAACCATGATTGATCTAAACTCTTAGTTTTATAAGCATTCAAAGAGTTAGTCAAATCATTTCTCATAATCAGCGGAAACATTCTATTCTTTGTCATCTCTACTCTAGCTATAAATTGCTTACTTGGATATTTGTAGTACAAACCTTTTTCTTGAAGAAAACTTTGTACCATTTCTCCAACAATTGTCCAACACTTAATAAATTACACATTAAACCAGGAACATAATAAACATCATGAATTGTTCTTCTTTTACCATTGTTCGCATATACATCAATCGCACCTTTATCATTAACTTTTACCATACTGTCATTACCTAACTTCACTTTAGACTGAATGTTGGTATCTAGACTTGAAAATAATTCCTTGTTTCCAGTCATGTGGTTGCTGCATGCGTTGTCCAAGAACCATATATCTTTTTAACTTTCCTGGGTGACATTACAAGTTAAAAACATAGGCTTCTCTTCATTTCCAGTCTCCTCGGTAATGTGTGTAGACAGCTTACTAGTATCTGCTTGCCTCTTCCAACACTTGTTAGCAACATGCCCAAATTTCTTACAATAGAAACGCTGAACTTTAGATCTATCATACCTTTGATTTCTTGGCTGCCATGTTTTGCTGCTACTCCCCCTTACACTAGGAGTATTCTGTTGTAACTTCTCTTCAAATTCTGAATCATTTCTATTGTCACTATGATTAGCACTTCGACCACCTCTTCCTCTGCCTCTACCTCTAGTAACATGTAACTGAGATTTAAAAGCATTTTTTAGTGGAGTATCAGCATACCTGTTCATTCTTGATTCATGAGTAATCAATGAACCAGTCATCTCATCAATTTGCATTTGACTGAGATCTTTAAACGCTTCAATTGAAACAACCACTACTTCAAAATTCTTTGGAAAACATCTCAGCAATTTTTCAATCACACGCTGATCTGAGAGGTTTTCACCATATTTATTTAGCCGGTTTACAACATTCATGACTTGTGTCATAAAATTATCAACAGTCTCGCTGTCCTTTATCTTCAGATTCTCAAAGTCCCTTCTCAAGTTCTGCAACTTAACATTCTTTACCTTGGTCACACCTTGATAACAAGTTTCAAGAGTGTCCCAAGCTTTCTTTGAAGACTCGTCACTTGATATCTTCGGAAATATGGATTGACTTAAGCCTTGTTGAACAAGGACAAGAGCTTTATTATCTTACTTCCTGTTTTCTTTCAACAAAACACGCTCAACATTTGACATAGCCAACTCAGCAGCTTGATCAGCTGGTTTTGGATACCCAAGCGTAACAAACTCTCAAAGATCTTGAGCACGCAGGATAGTTCTCATTTTAATAAACCATGTATCATAGCTTTTTTTAGTCAACACAAAAATTTGTGGCTGTACTACACTGCTATTAGTAGCAATCACAAATCAAATTTCTCTAAACAAAAAAACAAGAAAGAAAACTCAACCAAGCTCTTATACCACTATGGGGAAGGAAGGGGAGTGTTGCTCTCTGTTTCAACAACACTTACATATCACAAAAACTCAAATCTACACCTACAAGAGTGTTGCAGCTAACAGTACTCTACAAGTAGTGTTGCAGCTGTGTTGCAGCTGACAGTTTAACTAACGACAACCTACAGGATAGTTACGACCGTGTTGCAGCTAACTATTTGGTGTTGCAACAGAGTTGCAGTTGACGGTTTAACTCCGTTTTGATGACCCTTGCATTCGTAACCTTAAGACTAATATTCTGTTATAACAATAAAACACATTTACACATTTATACTCATAATATACTCCGATTTCTCAACAAACTAACTTCAAACATAAATCTGAGTTTTCAAACTAAAAAACAGAGTATAACAAAAAATACACAATAAAAATTCAAAGTTTCAACTCTGTGTATCAATCTCTATATTTCTCTATATCTCTCTGTATCAATAACGATTACAAGACAAGTATTTATAGTGTTTTAACTAAGTCAATCATTAAGTGCTAATTGACCTTTCGCAATACAAAACGGAATTCTCTGTTTTACAAATTCGTAGTCTGACAGAATGAAAACTGTGTTGCCCCTTTAGACATTAGATGCGCTTGCTGGCAGATTCAAAATGGATTTTCATGATTTATAGAACTGAAATAATGTGATCGATGCCTTTTCAAATAAGGCAGTGTGGTGGCTCTTCCGAACTTCAACAGTTAGCGATCTGAGCGGTGTTGCATTTTCAAAGTTTCTGCGGCTACCAATCTGGGCGGTGAAGTAATTAACCGGCTCTTGAAAATTCCGGCGGCCAGTCAGTGAAGTAATTAACGGCTCCCAACAAAACTAATGTAGGATATATAGCGTATCCATTATACAAAAAGAGGGACACTAAAACCATGACCGATTCATGTTGGTGATGTGCACAGTTAGCTATGAAACCTCGACAAAGATAAGCCAAGGTAATGAACCCATATACACATAGGGTCTCAACCCAAAGACCCGGTCCAGCATTTTTTAAAAATAGTCGAGATGAGATCTCACTCGAAATAAGACAGAAATCAACCATATTTGGGCTGATGCCATCCTCCTTCACTACATCCATATCAAAGTAACCATACCCCATGCCAAAGCGTGAAAGGAACCTGAAGCACCATTTTTTTTTTTTCAGATGGAAAGATCCACGGGAAACCCAGCAATACTTCCCCACATTCGTGGATGGTAGAGGTGGTAAACCACCGACCATCCTAGCAGAAGGCCTAACCCCAGAGAACTCAAGGCTCGAACCCATGACCTCCCCCTGAACTGAGAGAGTGTGCGCATGTCTTACCAATTGAGCTAACCCTTGGGGCTAACCTGAAGCACCATTTTATAGAGGCTATGCTACCATCTCTCGGTCGGGTACTCGAGACTTTGGACAACCCTGCATACAAACACCCATAAGAAAATGGGATGAGTATTTTATGACATCGAAATCACGATAATAACACCTTCAAACATAAGTGGACAATATAAACAACTACCTGTAACAGAGAGGCCATGAGAAAACCTAACCAAGGAACTCCCCAAGTCCACGTGATGACCTTCAAAACCCTGTGAAATAGTATTATGACAATTTAATAATTTACAAGAGGAACTATCACCTCTAACCTGAACAAATGATTAAGAATAGTTAGGGAATGACTTTACCTATGCATGGTGACTCTAGTGGAGGGACTTGGCTGCTCTGACTAATGGGTTCGTCGTAGGCAAAAGAGGACCCGTCATTAGAGGTGAGTAAAACCATATTAAACCAGTGCTCACGCATCAAACCAGGAGAAGCAAAAACAAAGAAACAAATTCAAAATACCGAACAAGAAATCAACCATATAAATCGACAATCAGCGCAGTAGCAAATGAAACAACTAGGACGAATGATCCCCATATCTCACCTACGAAATAGGTGGAACAAGACCATAACTCCACAGAGCCAAGAAGTGGCAGTAAGTAGCATTCACCCCAGGGAAACCCTGTTGGTGAAAGGCCAAGAGGATCAGAACAACAACCGACAAAAAAAATAACTATCCCGAAGAACGCGGCGGGGGATTTAGGTAAGGGTAAAGCCATTGGAACAAGCACATGGAAAAAATCAACCATTAACTCTTCCTGTCCAACCAATGTCTAGTCTATGTAATGCATTGTTACAGTTGGCAATGACATGATGAGAATTGAGGAGAGTTCGTATGGGCACCAGTTCAATTCAACACTCCACCGTGGAGCCATAGGGAGTACCACGTTGTTATACGGTGCTACATGCAAAATATCCTTGCAAGAGTTAATACACACATGTGCCAAGGATTTCAAGTAATATCACAACCTCGACCATGAGACCTTTGCCATTTATTGAGGCACTCAGGTAACAAAAAAACAAGCGACCAGTAACCTTACGAATCCGCTCCCCCACAAATTGGCAATGGTGTACATGTCTAGGGAGTAGGATAGCCCCTGCAAACAACTACTAATGTGGATCGTGGGGCATAACCATAAACCTTTATACTTGGAAAAACCTGTGGATTGTGGGGCATAACCATAAACCTTTTCTTTTAGATGAAAAAATACCAGTCTTTGTTATTCATAAGAATCAAAAGACATCAATTACATAATCCATCATTGTGACTGAGAGTACTGAAGCTAATCTAGAACAACACATAGAACATAAATAAAACCAGACTGTCGACTGCCATCCAGAATAACAAAATAAAGTCTGATCATAGCAGACTTTTCTCATCATCCCTGAAATATCAGGTCAGAATATACTGAGTACGAACGAATGGTGATCGTCAAACAGACATTCCTGAGCAAGACTTGCGGGCAGAGAGGTCTCAATCCAAAACAGGAACAGAAGATCAATCAAGTGCTGAAATCAAAGGCTGAAATACAAGAGACTCAACAACTCTAAAAAAGAACAAATTGGCCATAATTGATGACCATGCCATCTAGATTCTCAGAGAAAGTTCCATAACCCATATCCAATTTCATGGCCTGTTTAGAGAGGCCGTCTGCCATCGAGTTATGCTCACGGAATATGTGTTTGAAAATCACCTGAGGGGCCAAATGAAGCATATTTCTTGTAATGTCCTCTTCCTTTTAGGCCTTGAGGCCCAAAACCGCTAACCTATGTGATTCCTGTGGGTTCGAGCGGTTACTGATAGCTAGGGAATCAGATCAGGACTGATGCCATCCATAGAAGATCTAGGGCATCCTCACTTGGTCAAGAAGGGCCACCTAGGCCAAAGCCCACCTTCATGCATGCCATCCGAAGCATTATTTAATGATGCATGCACTTTTTAGGTCTCCATCCGCATGCATGCAAGTCAACGGCAAATTAGAAGAGAAAGTGACCTAATTAAGTCAAAGATTAGGTTTTGCGCAGTTGAACTTTATAAATAGAGGATAAAGCAAGAGGAGACCTCACTTATGATTATTATTATTTTGGGAATCTCTTGGATAGCAGCACAGCAGTTGGGGTTGGAGACGGAGTCTTCAGCTAACAGGATTTCGGCAGTGAAACATCTGTCCTAGTCTTATTCCGAGTAAGCCATACTGGTTCACCCCTTGTTCTTCATTCATTCATCAGTTATATAGCACAGGGTATAGATTGTTGCAGGGGCACGGTGCAGCCGTAAGGGGATGTTTTCAGCCAGAAAGCCCTAATCAGCTGTGGGGCCTCCAGATCTCAGATTCCTTCCGAAACTCAGGCACCAATCTTATCATCAGCTACATACTCCGGTACTCCATGATTATCAGCTCCATCTGAGCTCATCCGAAACCGTTATCAGCATTTCCGGACTCCCAGGGGCGTGAGCAGCTACCTCACTGAACCTAGACGCTATCCTGCTTAGAGGTGTCAGAACTTCAGCATACTCCAGCCAATCTCTCCGGCCCAGCAAGGCTATCAGCCCTGCAAAACGACGGATCCATTGGACACCTCCTTCCTTGAGGGCGTCACATTTTTCTTTGATTGGGCGTCTTGTTGCTGGGGCATTCACTAGAGGCAGGAGAGATCAGTTCCTCTCCGATCCAGTTCTCAGTACTTGCAGACTTTATCTGAAGCAGTCCAGCCAGTTATCAGTGGTAAGTGTGCATTCTATCTCACAAACCCTAACCCTAATTTTTCCTATAAAATAGGGATTTTTGCATGGCAGTTTGCATGCCCAGTTGTATCAGCATAATTGTTTAGAAATAGAAAATATCGGGATTTGGGATATTACAGTGGTATCAGAGCTATTTTCTTGGATAGCTGTGGGCTTAAGAGATGAAAAGTAGATGAATACAGAAGGAGATCCTTTTGTAACCTATAGGAGGAGGAAGAGTAGATACACAGAAGAATTTGAAGATATCCATCTAGAGGATACCAATTCAGACATGGAACAGACAGGTATTCATTCGGATAGGGGAAAAGGAATGGGAGAAGAGGAGGATCGGATGGATTTTCGCAGCTTGGTCTCTGCATTGCAAGACTTAGCCAAAGGACAAAAAGAAGTCCTCAATGCAATCAACAGACTGTCAGCGAAACCGGAACCAGGTATCAGCAGTACACCCCCCTCACCAGTAGAGCATCCCCCTCACCGGTAGAGCGGGGATCTTCCAGCGGCAGTGGAAAGATGGCGTACACCAACATCCAGAACACTCCCCACATATACAACAGACCTACTATCAGGCCTACCATGCCTCACTTCTTGGCAGATACAGTAGGGGGCCCGGTCATGCAGGTAGAGCCCAACGAGCCTTTTGGGGCTTATGTGCAGGAGTACAGGGACTTAGGGGATGAGTTTCATGCTGCTATGTCTTTCTCAGACTTCTGCAACATGAAGAGCAGGAACAGGCCCAGGAATTTCAACAAGGGTTTCAATCACAACTATGAGCTGCAGAAGACCTTGGGCAGGTTAACAATCCCAAACTTTGATGGGACTCGCGGAGGATCAGCGAGAACATGGGTCCAAAAGTTGGATACCTATTTTCAACTCAACCCCATGACAGAGACAGACGCCATTAAGTTGGCTACACTTCACTTGGACGGAGAGGCTCACGAATGGTGGTACCACAGACTGGTGACATTGGGTCACAACACCATACATTCTTATGGTGAGTTCACTCAGAAATTCATGGACAGGTTCGACAGGAAAGATCCAGAGATCCATTTCAGGGAGTTGGCTCAACTCAAGCAGACTGGTAGCGCAGAATCATTCATTTCAGAGTTTCAGAGGCTAGCCGTTATGGTAACAGATGTGTCAGAGAGCATATTGACTATGTTATTCACTGAGGCCCTCATAGAGCCACTACGGGGATGGCTGAAAGCCTACAAACCCCTCACTCTGCAGGATGCTATTAGCCGGGCAAGGGATCTTCAGGATTCAGTCCCTAAAAACAAATTCCCTCTGAAAATCAATTTTCCTGTTATGGACAAGGACAGGAAACCTTTCCAGCAGGATGTGCCCAAGAAAACCTGGTTAGATGAGGACACCAGGAAAGATTTGAGAAGAAAGAAGCTGTGCTTCACCTGCTAGGAACCATGGGTACCAGGACACAGGTGCGCAGGGAAGGCGAAGGCACACTACATTGAGGTGTATTCAGACAGTGATGAAGACGACGATGAGCAAGAGGCCACATAATAGGAAACACACCAGGGGGATACACCGGAGGGAGTCATTGCTGCATTGTCGGGGGTACCGAGATTCCATACTCTCAGGGTCAGGGGAGTAGTGCAGGGTCACAGAGTAGGAGTTCTGATTGATGGGGGAGCCACCCACAATTTCATTGACTCCGCTTGGGTAGCCAAACGAGGTATTCAAACCGAGAAGTTTGAGGGATTCACTGTAGCAGTAGCCGGGAACTCCAGCATGGAGTGCAACTACTGGATCCCAAAACTGAATGTTGCCTTGGGTAACTATCAGATGATAGAATCTTTCTATTTAGTGGATGTAGCGGATACTCATGTGGTATTGGGTGTTCAGTGGCTTTACTCTATAGGGAAATACACTACAGACTACAGGGCAATGGAAATGGAGTTTCAGGGGCCAGATGGCAAACGGGTAGTTTTGAGGGGCATGAACACTTATCCCCCAAAACCGGTCTCGTCACAGAGAATGGAGGTAGTGCTTCGACAGGATGATATAGAATGGGCTATAGAATGTTTTGTCACCTTTAGGAAACCCCCAGAGACCAGCTCACAACACCCCAGTGACATTCAAGCCTTGCTACAAAAACACGAAAAGGTTTTTCGGGACCTTCCATCAGGCAGACCACCAGACCGGGGCTTTGAACACATCATCGAGCTAGAGGAGGGAACACAAGCAGTCATCACCACTCCTTACAGGCATCCCAATAGTTACAAAGATGAGATTGAGAAAACCATCAAAGAATTACTGGAGCTTGGTTATATACGACCCAGTTCTAGCCCCTTTGCATCTTCAGTAGTTCTGGTTAAGAAGAAGGATGGCACTCTGCGTATGTGCATCGATTATCGAGCACTAAACAAAAAGACCATCAAGAACAGGTATCACATTCCCAGGATTGACGAACTCATGGATGAACTTCGGGGAGCTCAATACTTCTCCAAGATCGATCTTCGCTCGGGATACCATCAGATCAGGGTAAGGAACCAGGACATCCCCAAAACAACTTTTCGCTGTCACTATGGTCACTATGAGTTTTTGGTCATGCCCTTTGAGCTTACCAATGCTCCAGCTACTTTCCAGTCATGCATGAACCACACCTTCAGGGCACAACTACGTAAGCTTTTGCTTGTATTTTTTGATGACATCTTGGTTTACAGCAAAACATGGGAAGAACACTTGAAACACCTAGACGAGACGTTGAGTATTTTAGAAGAACAGTCGCTTTACGCGAAAATGTCCAAGTGTGAGTTTGGCATGAAGGAAATGCTGTACTTAGGACATGTGATCAATGCAGAAGGAGTACAGGTTGACATGGAGAAAATCCGAGCTATCAGAGATTGGCCCGCGCCAAAAACCGTTACAGAATTGAGCGGGTTCCTAGGTCTGTGCACTTATTACCGACGGTACGTTAAGGGATTCTCCCAGTTTGCAGCACCCCTCACAGATCTCACCAAGAAGGTGGCATTCACTTGGACAGACTTAGCGCAGAAAACTTTCGAGGAGATGAAGGTTATCATGAGTTCTTGCCCAATTTTAGCATTGCCAGACTTCTCACAACCCTTTATAGTAGAATGTGATGCCTCAGGAGAAGGGTTAGGAGCAGTATTGATGCAGAATCATCACCCTATTGCATTTGAGACCCGTAAATTGAAGAACTATGAGCTCCATTACTCCATATATGACAAAGAGATGCTAGCCATCTTGCATGCTCTCACAAAATTCAGACAGTACCTGGTGGGCAGTAAGTTCAAAATCAAAACTGATCATAACAGTCTCAAGTATTTCTTGGAATAGAAGGAACTGAACGAGCGACAACAGAAACGGGTCAGCAAGGCACAAGCCTATCATTTCGAGATCGAGTATGTGAAGGGTAAGAATAATGTAGTAGCTGATGCATTATCCAGGCGTCCATCCCCATTATCTCTCAGTAGTATATCCACGGATTGGAGGGCACTTCTCTTAGTGGAGTACTCCAAAAATAAATTCGCCTATGAATTATTGGATGGGCAAATTCAGGATGACAGGTACAGGATTGTGGATGACATCATCTACTACAAGGACAGAATATACCTCGTTCCAGAATCCACATT
>LPNX011052912.1:694871-807534 GCA_001517045.1 Pseudotsuga menziesii
TCTCAAACTCCCAAGTAACTCAGTTAGTTTAACATCATCATACTAAATAATTTTTTTTAGTAACTTAATAGGGTCTACCCCCCTTGGCTTCGTTATGAGTTGAGCCTAAACGGAGGAGTCAAGAGCAAGGTGACAGCCTTGACTCGAGACTTTCCCCCAAGGACACACCGAGTGGCTTAAAGATTTTTGCCACGTCCCCCCCAGGTGTGTGAAAGGCGGCAACACCATGAATGGTTGCTATATACTCAAATTCTGTAGTTGGCAATGCAAGTATAGTCGATCTCTTATTCATCCAATTGATTGCTCCACTAAATAAGTTAAAAGCACAACCACTTGTTAATATTCTATAATCAAAATCTATGGCCCAATATGAACCAACAAATCCCTATATATCCATATCTTTGTGAGGTCCAAATCTTCCTTGATAAAAGACTACATAATCTAAAGTGCCACGCAAATATCTGAAGGCCCTCTTTATAGTTTCCCAATGTTCCTTCCCTAGTTTTGACATATACCCATACCCGCTCAAAACTCCCACTGCATGGCCAATGTCTAGACTAATATAGACCATATCATACATCAAACTTTCAACAACACTAGTATAGCGAACAAGGGACATGTATTCTACCTATTCTGGAGTCTTGGGACAATTTTCTATAGATAAATTGCACCTACATGAATAGGGACCTCTACTAGTTTACATTCCTGCATATTAAACCTATAAATTATTGTCTCAACATATTTCCTTTGATTCAACCAAAATATTCTATTTGCTCGATCTCTTTTCATTTCCATGGCGAAAATAAAATTTGCAACTCCAAGAACATTCATATCAAACTTAGAAGACAACTAAACTTTCATATCCTTGATCATTTTTTTGTTGCTTCCCATCAGAAATATATCATCAACATATAAGGCCACATAAATAAAACATTCACCAACCTGCTTTGAAGACGCACAATGATCAACTATTCTTCTTTAGAAACAAAGTCTCAATACCTAAGTATAAACTTTGATTTGGTCATGATGCATAGATTGATCATTGAGGTTTCAACCACATTCTTTGAGGCCATTCTTGTGTATAAGGAGTTGTTTTAGCAACCATTGATCTACTTAAATCTATGTAGATCCAATTTATTTGAGGAGTGCACCAAATCTTATTGGCGCACATTTTGAGGTTGCCTTTTGTTTGTGGAATTGTAAGAACTAATGGGTCATTGCTTGCACACACTTATCTATGCGATCCACTTTTGGAGGAGTTTGATAGCTTTATTGAAGGGGCATTTTAGATCATTAGAAAATATGTTTCGATATAATACCCAAAGTACTGTTGAATGGGCGCCACTATATGTCAAATGGCTACAAGATTTCAAATTTGTTGTCATAAAATAAATTATGACAAATGTTGAGGGAGTTATGGTGGTCACAAATTTGTCTCCCTAAAACCATAGTTGCATTTTGATCACCATTTTCAAGAATGCCCCACTTTTATTGCTTGAGCAGTTTGGTTATTTGGGAAGAGTAAAGTCAATTAAATTCATAGTCAAAAACACCTTGCACATAGGGCTAATCTTTGCATTTTTTGAGGATGTCCTTGAAGGGTGTTCCAAAGGAGGAGGATACATGTGGCATCTCATTCATTTAGCTTCATTGTTTTATTGTCTATGGGAATTTTTCCTCAGAGAGACCCATTAATATTTTATTATAGTGGAATTTCCATAAATAAAAACACAGATCTAGAAATATTTTAATGGTATCCCTCTATTATCTTTCATGGTTATATTAGTGGATTTTTCCCATTGGAGTTCATGGTTATATTAGTGGATTTTTCCCATTGGAGTTTAGTTAATTATCTTGAAGGAAATGAAAGTAAGGATTCTCTTTTGTTGCATATGTGCTTGGACTCAATCTTACTGAGGAATTATGGAATTTCTTACATCAAATCTGTTGTGAAGAGCTATAATCTAGGTCATGTTGTTCCTCATATGGAAGAAGTTTGATTGTGGTTTGTCCCCCTTTGGAATTTGTGTTTATCGCTGGAAATTTCAATGTGTATCTTCTCTCCTAATTAAGAGTTTCCCATCATTCACATTGTCTATTAATAAATACACATCTGTGCAGTTTTTAGAGGTTTTACTCATTAAAGTTCCTCCAAGTTAATTTATGCATTTTTGGATAGCAATATACGGCTAAGTCACATGGTTCAGGTTAGCGCTTGATTTCAATTTGAATTTGAATTTTCTCACGAGGTTTGAATAAGGTTTTACATTAGGTTCACCCATATGCACATATTTTATGTTTAGATCGAATGGTTATGGAACAGAATTTTATCCTCCCCACCCACATTCTAGGACAAACGCCAATTGTAGGCAAACAATCATATTCTAAAAATTCAAGCAGCGTTGCACAATCACCTGAATACTTACTGACACTATTAAAAATTAAAACACCATCCCAAATACACGTTGTCAACATTTCAAAGTAAAAAAACCATGCCAACATAGAAGGGAAAAATTCAAGCAGCGTTGCACAATCACCTGAATACTTACTGACACTATTAAAAATTAAAACACCATCCCAAATACACGTTGTCAACATTTCAAAGTAAAAAAACCATGCCAACATAGAAGGGAATAATTGTTGACAAAGTTGGCACAATCACAGACATACCACTATCTCCTATTGTTTTTTATAATGGAAAGAATACATCGAAATTCATAACTTGATGAAAGTCGGCTATTTGTCATTCATGTTTTTAAGTCGCTAGAAATAAATGGATTAAAAAACCATTAAAACCACATTGTAATTTGAGCTAATGAATTTCATTATCAAACTCCATCGATTGAGGTTTCTCGAATTTCAAATCTCAAGGTTTGAGTACAGTTAACTTCATGACTTAGATGTAGGGTTGATATAGCTTGTTCATTTCAATTTCATTATATTCTTATCATACAAGAAAGAAGCTAATCGTTGCTATCTTCTCGGTTTATCATTTTGACTTCTTTCCCAATGAGAACCCAGTCTTGGTCCACCATCACCCTATTCATAAAATCATATTACAATTACTATTTTGCAAATTATTAATATTTAATTTCATAGTTTTGGTAATCATATTCTAGGGATATCTCCTCATACTAAAGGAAGTTGTTCCTGTAATGTTCTCAATATTTTTTCTAAGGACCACTGTATTGGACGTCTAGGGGATGTATTTTCCTAAGTCACTTGGTAAAGTCATGAAAAATTATCAAGGTGGTGATGTAGGTCAAATATTTGTATAGTTTGATGTCCAAATTGTGCGATGATGCAACATTAGACAAAATTTGACAAGGAAGGCGTATAAGGATGTTGGGTAGGGCCCTGCATGAGTTGTAATTCCACCAAATTCGAATTCTAATGTGGAAGAAGACATCATGAAGGCATAAATTCGAATTTGAAACGCCCAAGAAGTTTCATGAAGAGGCATCCCATGAGTTGTAACTCATCAAGCTAAAAATAGAAAGATCTATGACATCTATGACAATATTATGAAGACTTATTACAAGAATCAAGTCCTATGACAACTTATGACAAATTGTGACAGCCTATGACATGTTTCATGTCCCAAAATTACCCAAGGAGGGCGCTAGAGGAGAGAGTGGGCCCACATGATAGTGTAACTTCCCCAAATCAAGCTAAGCCTCTTTATTTTGAGTTGCCAAGGAAGATGAAGGTATTATTTGGTCGAATAAAATTAGAGAGAAAGTAAACGAGTTCCAAGGTATCAATCTCTTATTAAAATATCATTAATTAATGTTTTTTAATATTTTGTGAAAGAATTCTAGAATGTGGGGGGAAATGGTCAATGGAGTCTATAAAAATGGAACAGACCTCTTGGGAAAGGGATTTTGGAATTTTTTTATTTTGAACAGGAGAGCTCTTGTGGCTTTTCATAGCTTGGGTGGTGTGCCCCTTTATAGCTAGGGAGATGTGCCCCTTGTGATTGTGAACTATTTTCGGTGATGAAACATTCCACCCTAGCTAGTAGAGAAGAGGAGATCACCTGGATCTCTTCATTGTCCTTCATGGCAATTGATTGAGAGGAGAAATCACTTTCTTATTTTCTACAGAGATTTATTGCAGGTTTTTTATGTTTATCTACAGTAGTGGGGTCGAATTCATGTTGGTGTGTTTGAGTTCCAGTTAATAGAAGTGTGATTTGTGGTGTAGCCGAGAGTGCAAGTTTATGGTGGATTCTTCTTGAGGAGGGCGCACCAATGGCTATCCAAACTTCATTAAAGATGTCATAATGGTTGAGTATCATCGATATTTGATAAATGACACACTAGAAAACTCAAATCTCTAATTTGGGGTTGAAATATTGCTTATGGAGGGCACAATAGTGAAAGGAAATCACTCAATTGGAGCAGTAACTCTCCCTCTCTTCTTTGTGGTTATGTACTAGCCATATCTACTATATTTGTGGCATATATTTATATGTATTTCAATATGTTGTAGAATTCCATTAATTTAATCTCTATTAATGCATCATTTATAATAAAATCACAGTGTTTTCCCCATATATTCTCAACTATTCAAGCAATGGTTAAACTATGAGTAGCTCTGTAAATCTATATGTAGGTTTCTGAATGTATGGTTGTATAAAATTAATGACGGTCTGATTAATTCATAAGCGTCTCTGATATATTTTAGTAAGATATTTGTCTCTATTCATAGGTATTTGGAGGCATTTGGTGTTGATTTGGAAGCTTTCTTTTATTGCAGGTGTTCAAAATATTGCGCTAGGGTTTGGGAGTCAAACATTACTTTCTGGTTCAACCACTTTTGAGTGTTTTTGGGTTATGGGACCTATTCATTTGCATTGAAAACACAGTTTCTAGTTTGGAACACTTTTCGTTTCATCGAAAAAGTTTTTCCTATGCCCAAGATATGATCATTTTACTAGTGGGTCAATTTGTACAATTATGCTAGCGCACACTCAGTTATAAATGTATGTGTAAGTTGTTCAAATCTTCCATAAAGGTTCTCTGGAGTTTGGTATGGTCATATTAGGTGCATTTGGGAGTGTTATGTTCTATTTGAAATTGATTGGGAAATATTTGAGTCTATTGGGAGGTGTTTGGAAAGAGTTGGAAACCCAATGTTTTGTGTGGGAAGATTTGAACTACTGCTCCTAGTTTCAAAACTAGTGATTCTCCAGGGTTGAATTGGGGTTGATAGTTCTGATTTTGGATTGGGAACATTAAAGTGGTGATATATCAGACATGATTATGCATCTTACAGTGGTTGGAAAGTATTTACATTTGTGCTGCACCATATTATGCATATTCTGGTAAACATAATAAATCCACTGTTTGGATAAATTTGGGGATCAATTTACTCTATATTGGGAAGTTGGAGTTAATGTGCCTAAATTTTTTATTGGGTACATTACAGTTCCCATGAATAAGGCTGCAAAATTTTGTTGCTAACCTACAAAAATATTACTTATAGCACAAAAATTTATTTTACTTCTAGCTAATGATTTTTTTCTTACTAGATAGACTTTAAAGAGAGGACCGAGATAATCCGAGACACCATAGTACAACGAGATGTTGACCTTACAATTCTTCGAGTTGTATGTACCGAGTCAACGGTCAGGGTTTCTAGTATTGAACAACAGTTAGATTCCTTGATGGGGAAGCAAGACAAACATACTATTGCATTTCAAAGTAGTCTTCTTAAGGAGTACATAGACAGGGCTTGCAGTAGCTTGAGTCCACATTTGCATAATGGTGGATGGTTTTTACAGGTTGGCCAGGATCGAGAAATTGACCAGCNGTCAACTTGGTAGGATTATTCCTTGTGATGGTGCTTATGGACAAGGTACTTTTGGGGGGTTGGACTAGAGAGAGATTAAGAGTTGGTGTCCTATTGAGTGGGCGATTCTTGGGAAGACATTCCTAGCCAAGGGGATAGTCCCACAAGAGCCTTCAAATATTTGGGATGAAATATGCACAAGTTTGCATTGAGATCCAGGTGGAAGACCTTATGAGGATGGATACAGTGTTTACTGATGGTGTTACTTGGGAATCTACATGATGCTCCTTGTGTCAATACTACGCAGGGTAGCGGTGGATGCATTTTGACCTCTGCAATTCTCAGATTGATTTGGGACTCTGGGATTACAGTGACTGACAGTTTAGTGATTGCTAGAGGGTGCTTTCAGGTCTCTGGTGATGGTATCGTACAATGCAGTGTTTTGAGTAGAGGGTGCTATAGATCTCCTAGGATAATTTGGGACCCTGGGAATCAGTTGGGAATCAGTTGGTTCAGTTGATTGATTGTGGATTTGAGTTGGCATTGCTTGCAGACAAGCAATCTTTGGCGAGGGAGGACTGTAATGTTCCCAAAAGTGACATGCATACAAACCCTAAAAATGACATGCATGCAAACCCTAAAAGTGAGATGCATGCAAACCCTAAAAGTGATATGCATGCAAGCCCTAAAAGTGACATGCAAACCCTAAAAGTGACATGCATGACATCTAAGCATTATTTAATGATGCATGCACACAATTAAGTCTCCATGCGTATGCATGCAAGTCAACTGCAAATTAGAAGTTAAAGTGACCTAATTAGGTCAAAAGTTAGGGCTTTCGCAGTTGAAAGTTATAAAAGAAAAATAAAGTGAATGGAGACTTTACTTTTGATGATTATATGATTTTGGAGCTCTTGAGCAGCAACACAGCGTGCGGCCACAGCAGTTGGGGTTGAAGACGACATCTTCAGCTAACGAGGTTTCGGCAGTGAGATATCTGCCCTAGTGTCATCCAGGGTAAACCATCCAGGTTCACCATACGCTCTTTAATTTATTCATTCCTTTACAATTATCCAGTATCCATCAAAGATTGTTTGCAGGGGCACGTGTGCAGCCATAAGGGGGTTTTTAGATGGAAAACCCCAAATCATTCGTTGGGTCTTCAGATCTCAGTCTACCTTCAGAACCCAGGCACCATTCTCATCATCGGTATCATACTCCATTACCCGGTGATTATCAGATCCGGTCTTGCTCATCCGGAGCAGTTATCAGCAATTTCAGGATCAGGGGGGCGTGAGCAGCTAAACCTCCAGATCAATTCGCTTGCCTACCTAGAGACCTCAGAACATCCGCATGTGTTAAGCATCCTCTCCGACACTGGAAGACTACCACTCCTCCAAATTCTTAGCTTCAATGGACACCTCCTTCACTGAAAACATCACCCTTAGCTGATTTTGGGTTCGTGCTACTGGGGTATCACCGGAGGCAGAAGGTACCAGTTCATCTCCAAATCGGCTCTTCATGCATGCATATTCTCTCAGGAGCGTTTGAGCCAGCTTATCAGTGGTAAGTGTTACATTATATCCTGCAAACCCTAACCCTAATTTCAGCTATAAAATAGGGAATTTTTGCATGGCAGTTTGCATGCCCGGCTTTTTCAGTAACTTTGCATAGAAATAGAAAATAGCAGTATTTGGGATATTACAATGCCCCAGTACATTCTATGTATTGATACATGAGATATAGCAAACAATAAATGATTGTTGGGACAACCATCTCATACACCTTTCAGTGTAACACCCCGGTTTTGACCCCGTTGAATTAAATATATATGATGTATGTAATGTAATTAATTAATCATGGTGTGGAGCTAAAGGCAAAATCCCCACCATTGATTTAGCGTTTTATGTTCCAGCGATTAAAAATAGATGCCGATGGTATTTTGTGCTAGCCGGCACGTTATGATTTTTAACATCATGTAAATATGCAAATTAATACAAAAACCCAGAACCAGCTATGTCAATGCAACAAATAATGAGACGGGAGCATGATTTTTCCTAAGGATAAGGTTGGGGGGGGGAATGTTAACCTAGAGTCTTTTGGGAATGCCATGTGTTAGGGGAAACCATCAAAACTGTCAACTACCCATTCTGGTCTCCTTCCCCAACAATTAATTTTTGCCAAACTTTTGGTTGAGGAGTTATTGCCTAGGAATGGGAAGAGTGGGGGCAATTAGAATTGGGCAGAGCACTCATTTTGGAAGGACACATTTTGACTTCTTGGGCAAGAAAACACCAAAAAATGTATCCTTTTTCCTCAGGAAAAAAATGTTCTTTCATTCTCCACTCACGTTTTGGGAAAAACAGTCTGGACGTTCTGGTTTGGGGGGAATCCATCTTTCCCGTGGAAGCTCACGCAACTGAATTTCTTGTGTTTACCCTTCACGATTCCAACGTTTTCCTATTTTTGTGCATGCCCAAAAATTCGTTTTGGTGTGACAGAGCGAATGATCAGTAAGGAGTTTTGATTTTTGGTGAACTTCGTGGCTTGCTATGTATGCCTCTGTTGTTTTGGTTTGAACTGGTCAAGAGTGGAAGGGTAGTTTGAACTAGCTTGATAAACCTAGTGTGAGAAGGAACCTCACAGACAAATCTAGGGGTTGGTTTTATTCTTTGCCACCCTGAATAGCACTGAAGAGAGAAGGAATAGCCTGAGGGACTATGTAGCAGAGAAGGGGATGCTTCGTTGTGTTGGGTGGGCAGATGTTTTAGAAACCAAGCTAGATTTGGTGCAGGTGTCCATAGCTCTGTGGTTGAGCTCACTAGCTTAGCGGCCAACCTTTTCATCTCCTTGCAACCTGATAAACCCAATAGTGAGATGGATTGGCTGTATACCCTGATAAACCCATCTGTTGGCTTGGCTGATCTTTTATGTAAACATTATCTTGACTGTGTACAACTGGATAAACCCATCTGTTGGCTTGGATGTGTCCTGTTGTGTTTAGCCTTGTGTATGATCCTTGGTTGGACAGCCCGATAAATCCAACTGTTAGCTGGCTTGGCTAGTCCTAAAAGTGTATATTGGCTTATTTCCTACAGCCTGATAAACCCTACTGTGTTGGCTTGGCTGAGTTCTATTGAACCCTTGGCTATGTGTGAGCCTGCTAGTGTTCTTTATTCCTTGGGGAAATCATGCCTAGCTCGAGGGTGGTAGTGCTGCTGAGAGATTGATGAGCACACTGCACTATGGTTGGGTGGAACATTGCAGCGACATAGCTACTTGCGGAGTAAACTTCTTCAAGATAAGTGTTCTTGTCTATGAATAATGCTTGTAGTTGTATTTCTCTGCATTTATATTTCTCTACATTTGTATTTGCTCAAGAAAATATGATGAACATGTTAATGTGTTGAATTGATGAATTGCTTCAGTTGTATGATAGTAATTGTATGCATCTATGTATGTTTTTCTTTCAATGCAATTTCAGTTAAGTTATGGAAATTGGATGATCGAAGTGATGATGGCCTGAATGGTCGAATCGATCCAAGACTTCGTGAAAAAGTTGGTTTTCCTACTAAAAGTCTTCATTTCTACAATTTGCGGGATGCGGGATTGCGGTTCCACGAATCTCGGCTTCCACAGTTTCTTTTCCGCAGGATGCGAGAAGCAGGATTGCGGTTTCGCAAATCTCGGCTTTCACAATTTCCTTTCGGCAGGGTGCGAGCTACGGGATTGCGGTTTCGCAAATCTCGGCTTCCACAGTTTCCTTTCCACAGAATGCGAGATGCGGGGTTGCGGGATTGCGGGATCACGTTTTGCATTTTTCCAATTCCACAATACAAGCTTTCCGCACCGTTGATTTGCGGGTGGATTTTTCAGCCATTCATCTTACGGTGGATTTCAATAGTGAATTTTATGTTCAAATCAGGGTTGTTTGAAGAGTGTCTTTGCGGCCATGCTCGGTGATTTAAATAAGGACAAAGGTTCTTTAAGAAAAATTTTAATTCTGCATGAAAATCAGGCATGGGTACGCGACAGAGTGGTATCAGAGCTGCGAGTTGCAGCATTGGGCCTAGATGGGTCGGCATCAGTTATTAGAAATATAAGATTACCCTCTGATACAAACTTGTAGAACACTACAGAGTGGTATCAGAGCTGCGGGTTGCAGCATCGGGCCTTGATGGGCTAGAAAGAGGAAAAATTAGAGCTGCGGGTTGCAATGCTGGGCCAAAAATGGGGCCAAGTTGAACAATAACAGAGCTGTTGGTAAATGGTTTTACTTTTGGATTGTTATGCATCTAATAAATGGTGTTTGATAACACATTTTGCAGAGTCACAGTACAGGTTAGAAAGGTGAGTTTTTAACTCAAGCCACGAGAACCCACAATGGGTATGATGCACGGAATTCCTATGAACACGCGCAAGACGCTATGGGGAAAAACGTCAGAGTTGGAAATGATGACATTGAGTCTAATGGAAGGATATTTCCAGAGACACCGCCAGACATTGCAGACACCATGAGAAGCCTGATGAAAGCTCAGGAAGAGCAGCATCAGCTAAATGCTGCCATGTTGCAAAGTTTGACAGACATCCAACGACGGATGAGCTCAAGGAAACATACAACAAAACCAGAGGGTAGTAAGAGTAGTACCAGAAGAAGAAGAAAGTTTTCTAGTCGATCCCCTGACTCAGATGGATCCACTAAGGATTCCATCTCTTCGTCTCACAGAGAGAAGAGGAAGAGGCATTATAGAAACGGCTCACGAGATGAGTTTATGAAGGCAAGGCCTCCTACCTTCAATGGTGAGATAAAGAATGGTCAAGAAGCTGAAGCTTGGCTTCTTGGGATGAGGAAATATTTCCAAGTCCAGAACTATTCAGGAAACATGAAGGCAAGAGTTGCCATCTTCAATCTGAATGGAAGAGTATCCATTTGGTGGGAGCACCTCAGACAGGTAAATAAGATTAATGAGAGGAATATTGTGTGGAAACTGTTCCAGAATTATTTCAAGTAGAAGTCCCTCTCTGACAAGTACTATGATGATAAAATCAAAGAGTTCCATGAGCTGAGATTGAGACAGCAGACCATGGAAGAGTATGCCAACAAGTTTGTGGAACTGTTGAGGTATGTCAGGTACATCAACGATGAAAAGATAAAAATCCAACGTTTCCTGAGTGGATTGCCTCAGTCTTATAGAGACAGAATTGAGTTTTACGAACCTAGAAATATGGAAGAAGCGATAAGGAAAGCTAAGTATTGCTATGAGCAAAGCAAAGGAAAACCTGATTATCATAAGACATGGCAAGACAAGAAGAATGAGAAGTCCGACCAAAGGAAAAAAGGTTTCAAAGCTTCTAATTTCAGGAATCAGCAAAAGCAACTAGCGCAAGCGGAGAAGCAGCCGGACAAATCGATAGGGGAGAAGCCAAGAGATCCGCAACAGAACAAAGAGCCTCTCCAATGCTGGAGATGTGGAGGACCCCATCTGCATAGGTTCCATCCACTTGAGGATGAGAACGCAAGACCATCGTATAACATCCAAGAAGTAGAAACAATGGGTCAAGTGGCAAGAGCCGTTCCTAAGATTTATGCAGCATTAGAGGACCGCCAAGAAGATCACCAGTCAACTGTGGTTCAAGTTGCAGGTAAGATTGTTGAGAAATCTGTTTCTATTTTGATTGACCCTGGTTCTACTCACAGCTACATTTCTCCTAGAGTAGTGGATATTTGCGCTCTTAAGAAATTAAAGCATGGCAAATCGTGGTTAGTTCAGCTAGCCACTGGAACTAAAAGGAAGGTTAGAGGAGTGGTAGAGAAATGCCCATTGGTGATGAATGGATTGGTCACTTGTGTATATATGAATGTTCTACCACTAGGTTCCTATGATGTTCTTATTGGAATGGATTGGTTAGAAGCTCATAGGGTAAAGCTTGACTGTTACAATAAGACGTTTGAATGCATGGATGGAGAAGGGAACCTAGTAGTTGTAAAATGAATTCCAAAAGTAATTTACGTGAGGAAGATTTCAACAATGTAGTTGAATAAATTCTGCAGGAAAGGTTGTCAGTTGTATGCAGCTCACATTGTGGAGGCAGCAGCGAATGGAACTATTCGGTTGGAGGACCATCCTGTATTGCAAGACTTCAGGGATGTTTTTCCTGATGAGGTTTGAGGGCTTCTTCCAAAGAGGGACATAGATTTCACAATTGAACTTGTGCCAAAAGCAACACCAGTATCAAGGGCACCCTACGGAATGAGCACACCGAAATGCTAGAGATGAAGATGCACTTGCAAGAGTTATTGGAGAAGAAGTATATCAAGCCGAACGTGTCTCCTTGGGGAGCACCAATTCTGTTTGTGAAGAAGAAAGATGGTACGCTCAGGTTGTGTATTGATTTCAAACAACTAAACAAAGTCACGGTGAAGAATAAATATCCTTTGCCTAGGATTGATGACCTCTTTGATCAAATGAGAGGAGCAAAGGTATTTTCCAAAATTGACTTGAGGTTTGGTTACCATCAGGTGAGAATCAAGCATGAAGACATTCATAAGACAGCCTTCAGAGCAAGGTATGGACATTATGAGTTTGTAGTGGTACCATTTGGTCTCACAAACGTACCAGTTACATTTATGTGCCTTATGAATAGTGTATTTAACAGGTATTTGGACAAGTTTGTTCTTGTTTTCCTTGATGACATTCTTGTTTATTCTAAGAATGAGGAAGAGCATGAATAACATCTAAGATTGACATTACAATTGCTCAGGGAGCATCAGTTGTATGCAAAGTTGAACAAGTGTGACTTCTATAAAGATAGATTTCAGTATTTGGGTCACATTATTTCAGAAGAGGGTATATCTGTGGACCCTGACAAGATTAAAGCTATTATGAATTGGCGTACTCCAAGAAATGTGACGGACGTAAGATCTTTTATGGACTTGCAAGATACTAAAGGAGATTTCATTAAAGGATTCTCCAAGGTTGCACATCTAGTCACTCCTTTGCAAAAGAAGGGAATAAAGTTCGAATGGACGTCGAAGTGTGAAGAAAACTTCCAGCAGTTGAAGAATATTCCCACAAGTGCGCCAATCTTGAAGACTGCAGACCCAAAAAAATATTTTGTGGCGTGCACCGATGCATGCGGTCAAGGGCTTGGAGGAGTCCTTATGCAAGACGGTCACGTGATATGTTATGAGTCAAGAAAATTGAAGGAGCATGAGAAGAAATATGCTACTCATGATCTGGAACTTGCAACCATAGTACATGCTCTCAAGATGTGGAGGCATTACTTGATGGGCAGAAGATTTGAGCTAAGGACAGACCATTGTGGTCTGAAGTATTTGTTTGATCAACCTACTCTAAAAGCTAGGCAAGCTAGATGGTTGGAGTTTTTGTGTGAATTTGATTTTGAAATCAAGCACATAAAAGGGAAAGAGAATAAGGTTGTTGATGCACTCAGCAGAAAGGTGCAAGAAATGCATGTGGAATCTCTTAGTATTTTCCAATCAGGTTTGAGACAACAGATTGTTAATCATGTTGCTTAAGATGAATTGTATGTGCAGGTAAAAGACAAGTTGCAGCAGCAAATCCTTGAAAAGAAGTATGAGGGATATAAATTAGAAGATGGACTCCTTACTTGTAAGAAAAAAAATTATATTCCAAATGTAGCAAATTTGAGGAGGGTTGTTATGGATGAGATCCATCAAGCTCCATATTCTGGTCACCCAGTATATCAGAAGACAATTCCTACAGCTAGAAAGCAGTACTTTTGGCCAGGAATGAAAAAGGACATGGCTGAATATATTTCAAGGTGCATAAAATGTTAGCAGGTGAAGGTTGAGCATCAACATCCAGCAAGTTCGTTGCAGCTTTTACCCGTTCCAGAATGGAAATGGGAAGTTATTTCCATGGACTTTATTACATGATTTCCAATGACTTGGAGACAACATGATTCCATCATGGTTGTGGTGGAAAAGTTGACAAAGGTAGCACATTTTATACCAGTTAAGTCTACACATAAGACTGATGACATTGCTAAGATCTTCATGAAGGAGATTTTCAAATTGCATGGATTTCCTAAGGCAATAGTCTCTGACGGAAATGTCAAGTTCACTTCCAATTTTTGGAAAGGATTGTTTGTAAATTTGGGTACAAAGCTAAACTTTAGCACTGCCTACCATCCTCAGATTGATGGGCAGACATAGAGAGTTAATCAGGTGCTGGAAGACATGCTTCGCATGTATGTGATGGACAAACCAGCCAAGTGAGAAGATTATTTACACTTGGTAGATTTTTCTTATAAAAATCGACAACAAGCATCATTGGGGATGAGTCCATATGAAACTTTGTATGGCAGGAGGTGTAGGACACCAGTGACTTGGGATAATCTGGTGAACAGGGTTGTGCTTAGTCCATAATTGCTTAAAGAAATGGAGCAGGAAGTTGTAAAGATCAGGCAGAATCTGAAAGCCGCCCTGGACAGACAGAAAAGCTATGGAAATAAGCATAGAGTGAACAGAGAGTTCAATGTTGGGGATCATGTTTACCTTAGAGTGAGGGCAAAGAAAAGTTCCTTGAAGCTTGGATGTTGTGCCAAGCTGTCGCCTAGATACTGTGGGCCACTTGAAGTGCTTGAAAGAATAGGGTCAGTTGCATATAGACTTGCATTTCCTACTAGCACTAGGGCTCATAATGTTTTTCATGTTTATTTGCTTAATAAATATGTACATGATCCTAACCATGTGATAAATTGGGATGTGATTCAGGTGGAACCCGAGGGAGATTTCCAAATCGAGCCAATGCGCATCCTCGACAGGAAGGTCACAATGCTCCGGAACCGAGCCATAGGGCAAGTAAAGGTGCAATGGGAGCACTACGGTCCTGAAGAGGCTACGTGGGAGCTGGAGGATGCCATGTGATTGGCACATCTGTTTTTGTTCAATTCTACGGAACATTGAGGCGATACCAGTGTAGCATTTTGTTCAAATTTTGTAAAGCACTAAGGACAACACTATTGAAGGGGGAGGGGAATGTAACACCCCGGTTTTGACCCTGTTGCATTAAATATATATGATGTATGTAATGTAATTAATCATGGTGTGAAGCTAAAGGCAAAACCCCACCATTGATTTAGCATTTTATGTTATGACGTTTAAAAATAGATGCCGATGGTATTTTGTGCTAGCCGACACGTTATGATTTTGAACATCATGTAAATATGCAAATTAATACAAAAACCCACAACTAGCTATGTCAATGCACTGAATAAGGAGACGGAAGCATGATTTTTCCTAAGGATAAGGTGGGGGGGGGGAATGTTAACCTAGAGTCTTTTGGGAACACCATGTGTTAGGGGAAACCATCAAAACTGTCAACTACCCATTCTGGTCTCCTTCCCCAACCATTAATTTCTGCCAGAATTTTGGTTAAGGAGTTATTGCCTGGGAATGGGAAGAGTGGGGGCAAGAATTCGAATTGGATAGAGCACCCATTTTCGAAGGAAGCGTTTTGACTTCATGGGCAAGGAAACGCCCAGAAAACGTATGCTTCTTCCTCGGGAAAAAACGTTCTTTCATTCTCCACTCACGTTTTGGGAAAAATGGTCTAGACGTTCTGGTTTGGGGGGATCCATCTTTCCCATGGAAGCTCACGCAACTGAATTTCTTGTGTTTACCCTTCACAATTCCAGCGTTTACCTGTTTTTGTGCATGCCCAAAAATCTGTTTTGGTGTGACAGAGCGAATGATCAGCAAGCAGTTACGATTTTTGATGAACTTCGTCGCTTGTTGTGTATGCCTCTGTTGTTTTGGTCTGAACTAGTTGGGAGTGGAAGGGGAGTCTGAACTAGCTTGATAAACCTAGTGTGAGAATGAACCTCACAGACAGATCTAGGGGTTGGTTTTATTCTTTGCCACCCTGAATAGCACTGAAGAGGGAAAGCATAGCCTGAGGGACTGTGTAGCAGAGAAGGGGATGCTTCCTTGTGTTAGGTAGGCAGATGTTTTAGAAACCAGGCTAGATTTGGTGCAGGTGTCCATAGCTCTGTGGTTGAGCTCACTAGCTTAGCGGCCAGCCTTTTCATCTCCTTGCAGCGTGATAAACCCAACAGTGAGATGGCTTGTATGTATAGCCCGATAAACCCATCTGTTGGCTTGGCTGATATTTTTTGTAAACGTTATCTTGACTATGTATAGCCTGATAAACCCATATGTTGGCTTGGTTGTGTCATGTTGTGTTTACCCTTGTGTATGATCCTTGGCTGGACAACCTGATAAACTCAGCTGTTAGCTGGCTTGGCTTGTCCTAAAAGTGTATATTGGCTTATTGCCTACAGCCTGATAAACCCAACTGTGTTGGCTTGGATAAGTTTTGTTGAACCCTTGGCTATGTGTGAGCCTTCTAGTGTTCCTTATTCCTTGGGGAAATCATTCCCAGCTTGGGGGTGGCAGTGCTGCTAAGAGATTGATGAGCACACTGGCCTATGGTTGGGTGGAACGTTGCAACGACATAGATGGTTGCGGAGTAAACTTTTTCAATATAAGTGTTCTTGTCTATGAATAATCCTTGTAGTTGTATTTCTCTGCATTTGTATTTGCTCAAGAAAATATGATGAACATGTTAATGTGTTGAATTGATGAATTGCTTCAGTTGTATGATAGTAATTGTATGCATCTATGTATGTTTTTCTTTCAATGCACTTTCAGTTAAGTTATGGAAATTGGATGATCGAAGTGATGATGGCCTGAATGGTCGAATCGATCCAAGACTCAGTGAAAAAGTTGGTTTTCCTGCTAAAAGTCTTCCTTTCCACAATTTGCAAGATGCAGGATGTGGGATTGCGGTTTCACGGATCTTGGCTTCCACAGTTTCCTTTCCGTAGATTCTTTTCCACAGGTTTCGGGATGTGGAATTGCGGTTTCACAGTTTCCTTTCCGCAGGATGCGGGATTGCGGTTTCACAGATCTTGGATTCCACAGTTTCCCTTCCACAGTTTCCATTCCGTAGGATGCGGGATGCAGGGTTGCGGGATTGCGGGATCGCTTTTTGCATTTTTCCAATTCCGCAATACAAGCTTTCCGCACCGTTGATTTGCAGGTTGTTTTTTCAGCCGTTGATCTTATAGTGGATTTCAACAGTGGATTTTATGTTCAGATCAGGGATGTTTGAAGAGTGTCTTCGTGGCCATGCTCGGTGATTTAAAGAAGGACAAAGGTACTTTAAGAAAAAATTTAATTCCACATGAAAATAGGGCATGGGTATGCGACATTCAGTCTTATAGTAGAGAAGATAATGATTGTTGAGATATATCAGGCAATAAACGTTAAGTTGTTTTAGGGAATAAATATTGAGCACTTGTAGAGAATAAATCTAGATCACTAGAAGGTAATGAATTCTAAGAAACACCAATGGACCAATTAATCATTGGTGGTTTCTAGTATGTGGAATTGGAAAACCATAAATAGTTTATGGTTTTGTTGTCCCTATTTAGTGAGTGCTAGGGTTGATGGAAAATGTGTGCGTGATATTTTTACTTATTGCTATGGTACTTGAATTTCTCTCGATTCTTATGTTGTTGAACACTCTTGTGGAGAGCATAAAGACAATGTAATGTATTGTAACCATTTTTAGTTGTTGGTTAATACATTTCAGTGTGCTTCAAAGTGTAGGGATTTTTCCTTGAAAGTATTTCCCCTAAAAATTACTGTCTAACGTTTGTATGTTTTGTGTTGTTCATTACTACACTTTTGTTTATTTGAAACCTTGCACATTTTTCTATATTGTACAAGTGTAGGATTATTCCACACCCTTTCTTCCTTATATTTGGTATCGTAGCCTGATCATCTTGAATCCAAGGTGTTAGGGACAAGGTTTTTTTTTCTAATCTTGGTTTGAATGGGAGTTTGCACAGAAGAAAATATTATTGCATGAAAATGGAAAGCATGTCCAGAAGAGAAATGAAAATTTTAATGTAGACACTAACTTTGAGCTATAGAAACTAAAGGAGGAGGATTTAGACATCAAGAAATATTTGTTGTTGTATCTAGAACTAAATTTGCCAATATTAAAGATGAAGAATGGAAGTGTTAGAGAGAAAGGTGAAAAGACTTATCAGGCTGTATTTGGATGATATGATATTATTGAATGTTTCCTTTAAAAAAATACAATAGCTATATGGAAGAAGTTAGGGTATATGTACCAGGATAATCCTTGGTTCATAAACATTTTCTTCGAAAAAATTGTTTTCCTTGAAAATGGATGATGATGATTCCATTGTTGAGGATTTGAATTCCTTTAATATTATTGTTGTTAAGATTTCATATGCTAGATTAGATTCATTAGTGTTCAATTCAAAAATCATAGCAGTAGCATATCCAGAATCACCTATAGAAACACAATCACAATATTTATCCTAGGAAACCCTCAAGGGGAAGAAAACCCAACAAAACTTCCTCTGTATAAGATGCATAAGATATAACCCCAAAAACTGTTATCCTCCTGGTGTTCTGTCTCTCTCTCTCTCCTATGCGCTACACAAGTGAGAGTCTGTGTGTCCAAATAAGAACCACAACTCTTTTATTTATACACAATGAGACAAATAACTTTTACCCTAATCAAGTCGGCCCCACTAAACTCTCTGGGCCGACTTCACCTAGGAAGACTCAAAACAATATATTATATTAATTGTTAGGTGCTATTGACCCGACTTACAATGGAGGCTTTACCTAATGACTCTATGATGACCAAATACAATAGTACCACCTCATCGGAGGAATAATAACATCTCCCTTGGGTTACATCAGTAAAATACATTTAGAATATCCTTTGAAGTTACAATATTCAACACTCCCCCTTAACGAGAAGGTTATTCTACTAATAGCATCATCATAGACAATAGGAGCACAAAGAGACAATATCTTCAACAATACATCGAGGTAATACATCTATACGTCATAGGAAGTTTTCAAAATCGGTAATTAGAATAGTTACTCTTTAATGTCTTCACCTTTTGCATCACACGATCACTTGATCCTTTTGTAGCAACGCTTCGACCTTTCGATCCTTTGTAGCATCACTTCGATCTTTCGATCCTTTATAGTAATTTGATCCTTTGCGGCAACACTTCGATCTTTTTTATCCTTTGCGGCAACACTTCAATCTTCTCGATCCTTTGCAGCAGCACTTTGATCTTCTTGATCCTTTGCAGCAACACTTCGATCTTCTGCAACAACCTTCATTTTTTCTTGATCCCTTGTAGCAGCACTTTGATCCTTTTGATCCTTTTGCAATAGCACTTCGATCCTTTCAATCCTTTTGCAGCAGCACTTCAATCCTTCTTGATCCTCTGCAGCCGCACTTCGATCTACTTGACCCTTTATTGTTGTACTTCGATCTACTCGATCGTTCGCCGCCACGCTACCTGTAGTACACATGATCTATTTGTGGATGATCAATCCCGATCACTTTAGGACATAATTCCAAGGACGATGCAATCCACCACCAGCATGATCCATGAAATTGATCAGCTGAATCGTCTACAACTAAATGTAGATCTTGATCGCACTCGGTGCAGGCCCTATCGTCCATGAGGACTCATTGTAGACCATCCATACCACTGAGGTTAGGACCACTCCCAAGTGAGTGTTATACTACAGTATCTACACTCACGTGTAGGTCTACTCTACCATGTAAGAGTATTGTCTACAAAGCAGATCTCGACTGCATTCAAAATGTCGGCCCAATGTAGAACATCCATACCACACAGGTTAGGACCACTCCCAAGTGATTGTTATACTACGAGGTCCGTGAGGACTCATCATAGAGCATCCATACCACACAGGTTAGGACCACTCCCAAGCGAGTGTTATTCTATAGCATCTACATATGAATGTAGGCATACTCTCCATACAAGAGTATTTTCTACAGAGCAGATCCCGACTGCATACGAAATGTCAGTCCTGTCGTTCGTGAGGACTCATCGCAGAGCATCCATAACACAAAGGTTAGGACCACTCCTAAGCGAGTATTATTCTACGGTATCCAAAACTGAATGTGGGTACTCTCCATGCGAGAGTAACATTTGCAGGGCCATCCTTAACTAGTAAGGACCACTCTCATGCACAGAGTGTTATACCTGCCATCCTCAAGAGAGGATCACTGTCATTCATCATCGATGTCAGTCTCATGATCACTCCCCCTTTCCTGGGAGGATCCATATTATCAACCTGCTCCCCCTTTGTCCAATAAGGGTTCATGTCTTTGACCTATTCTTCCTTTCCGAGGAGAGTCCATATCTTCGACTTGTTCCTCCTTTTCGAAGAAGGTCCATATCTTCATCATATGTAGTCCCATCATTGTTCCTCCTTGCGAGGAAAGTTTTTTCGAACTGCACCAAGCTTGTCACGAAAATATTCAAACTTCACTCAAGATAGAGGCTTGGCCAGTACATCAACAAATTTATCATCGGTACTCACATACTGGAGCTTTATAGCTCCCTTTTGTACCATATCCCTTATATAAAAATATTTGATTTATATGTGCTTCAATTTGTCATGGAACACCGGATTCTCTGTCATCTTTATACAACTCTAGTTGTCACAGAGAATTACTGTGGTGTCCAACTCCATGTCAAATAATCTTGACATCAGCTTCCAAAGCCATATCGCTTCACAACAAGTGGAGCAAGCTGCAATGTACTCTGCCTCAAATGTACTGAGAGAAACACTGGACTGTTTCTTACTAAACCATGAGATCATGGCAGATCCCAGACAATAACATCCACCTAAGGTGCTCTTCTTGTCTGCGACACTTCCTGCCCAATCTGAATCCGTATATCCATACAATCTGTAGTCATGATCTCTCCCATAGTAGAGTCCCAAATCTATTGTACCTTTAAGGTACCTCATCACATGCTTTGCAGCTATCAGGTGAACCCATCTAGGTTTAACTAGATACTGACTTAATGTGTTCATAGCAAAGCATATATCTGGCCTTGTATTCGTCAGATACATCAATGACCCAATAATATGTCTGTACTGAGTCATATCCACTAACTCTGATGTCTCATCAGACAACAGTTTCAAGTTGGTGTCCATGGGTGTGGCCATGGCTTTACAATCCAACATATCAAATCTTTTCAATATTTCTACTACATACTTTCCCTGATTTAGAAATATTCCTTATGGGCTCTGCCACACTTCCAACCCTAGGAAATAATGCATCAATCCAAGATCTTTTATCTCGAATTCTTCTACTAGCTTCTTCTTGCAATCCTTGATTTGTTTCTCATTTCCAGTCAGAAATAGATCATTCACATACAACAATAGTAACACTGGTTCATCATCCATAATCTTCATATAAAGGTTAGGATCGGTTTTACTCTTGGTAAATCCCATGCTTGTCAAGAAGCTATCTATTCTGCCATACCAAGCTCTAAGAACTTTATTTAGTCCATACAAAGTCTTTTTCAACTTGCATACATGAGTCACTCTGTCTCCCACTCCAAATCCTTGTGGTTGTTCGATGTAAACCTCTTCCTCAATCACACCATTAAGGAAGGTTGTCTTTACATCCATCTGGTGTAAGTCCCCCTTCATCTTGGAAGCAAGTGTCATGATAGTTCTGATGGAAGTGTACCTTTCTACTGGAGAAAATGTCTCTTCATAATCGATCCCCTCTTTCTGAGAGAATCCTCGAACCACAAATATTTCTTTGTACCTTTCAATACTTCCATATGCAACATGTTTTATCTTGTAGATCCATTTCAAAGATACAACACTCTTATTTTCTGGTTTGGGAACCCAAACATCATTCTTCATGATCGACTAGTATTCTCCCATCATTGCTTCAACCCATGCTTTCTTTTGAGCAGCTTCCTCATAACTGGAGGATTCTTGATCTATAAGATCACACATCAAAGCTACATAACTGGAATATGGATTTGATCTTTTGTTGGTCCTTATGGAGCCTTCTAGAGCTCCATGTCTCTGTGCTTCTTGTATGATTTCTCTTACCCAATCAGGTTTTCTCTTTCGAGAGCTATCCATAGTAGGGGGTTCCCGAGGTTCTAGTATGTCATGATCTTCTGATACTACTATTTCAGGAGAGGGTACAACTTCTATCCTTTTGGGAGGTACATCCTCTTCATGTACTTCTTCAAGATGACACCTTCTAGATTTCTTAAGAGCTGTCTCTTCATCAAATGTTACATCCCTACTAATCTTGATATTATGAAATCTTGAGATGTATATCCTCAAGGATTTGGAGACTTCACAGTATCTTACAAATATTCCCTTCTTTCCAAAATGATCCAATTTGGTTCTCTTATCTTTCGGAATATGCACATATACTGGACAACCAAATATCTTGAGATGGCTCACTTTAGGTTTCTTTCTTGTATACATCTCTTCAAGAGTCTTGAATCCAAGAGCACTGTGAGATAATCTATTTTGCACATAAACAGTTGTTCTTGTTGCTTCAGCGCATAGATGCATAGGGAGGTCTTGGTCATGAATCATGGTCTTCACTGCTTCCATGATAGTTCTATTCTTTATTTCCGCAACACCATTCTGTTGGGGATCATAGGGAATGGTTAGTTCCCTCTTGATTCCTACCTCCTTACAGAATGATTCAAATTCCTTTGAAGTGTATTCTCCACCATTATCTAATATCAGTGTCTTGATTCTATTTTCTGAGATGTTCTCTATCAAGGCTTTGAATTCCTTGAATTTCCCAAACACTTCACTCTTGTTCTTCAAGAAGTATATCCAAGTCTTTCTTGAATAGTCATCCATAAATGTGACATAATACTCATATCCACTTAGGGATATATAGGGCATAGGACCACACACATCAAAGTGAATTAGTTCTAATGTACCTTTGATCTTTGTATCACTTTTCGGAAAGGGATTCTTTATATTCTTTCCACTTGCACATCCTTTGCAAGTACCCTCATGATAAATCTTCAAATCTGGTAACCCTGTTACCACCTTGCTCACATAGGGAAATGATTTGTAGTTAATGTGGGAAAGCCTTCTATGCCATAATTCACTTGAGCTGGTAGTGTCATGGAAAAGGGTTGTCTCTGGACGTCCTTTGAGTTTATACAGTTCTCCTTCTTCTTCTTCAATGACCACAACATCTTCAAGTGTCTTTCCTTTGGGCCACATTAGTACTTGTCCATCTATAAAAGCAACTTGTTGCCGCCTTTCACACACCTAGGTTACATGGCAGAAATCTTCAAGCCACTCAGTGTGTCCTTGGGGGAAGTCTCGATTCAAGGCTGTCACCTTGTTCTTGACTCCTCCATTTAGGCTCAACTCCTAACGAAGCCAAGGGGGGTAGGCCCTATTAAGTTGCTAAGGCAAAATTATTTAGTATGATGATGGTATTAAAGAGTTAGTTTTTTAGGAGTTTCGATTTAACAATTGTAAAAAACAAATAACATGATGAGATAATCACAAGTAAGAATGAAAATGACACCCAATCACATATTGATTGAAATAAATAAACAGCAGACCAGTGCCTTGAAAATGGAGTCGAAAAACAATTAAGAGTGCTTGCAAATGCTGGAATGAATGTTGTGCAACTGTATCTTGGTTAATTTTAAATTAATGTAAGAAGATGAGTAATTTAACTTAGGTGAGGGGACTCCAGATATACCCAGGGGGTGCTTAAAGTATGTCCAAAACTAAACCGTCACGGCTACCCGTAAGGAATATGTGGGCTGAATGGAGTCTCTGAGATTGTTGTTCATAATGCACCCAAAGGTGTAACAGAGATCGACACCCTGAGGTCACTTTTCAAGAGTTCACACTTCCTTTGGGTATTTTTCCACCGTAATGGTTTGATCGAGGCATTGGATTTTCGCCTGATGGTTTGTCAATTTGGAGAGAGTGAATCCTAATTATTCTAGTCACTCAAGTGCTTTTGATGCAGCTTGACTGATCGGACGAACCACAACCAAGTACAGAGCATACACACTGGATTCTTTGTTATTTTTAGTAAATTTTAAAACAAGTGTTCTTGTTAAAAAGAAAACCCTCTAGGAACCTATTTCGATCCAAGTGGACCTCAATCGGGGAATCAAGGAGGGGTTGATTTTATTATTACTAACGAAACAATTAATGAAAATGGAATAAAAAATACACAACACCGGTTTTCTAATTAGTCCTACCACGCATCCCTTTCCCCTTGCAGGTCAATCGGGAAGTCGTGGGGTAAGTAGTATGATTACTTTTGAAATTAAAATATGGAATAATGCAAAATTATATCAAAGTATACAATCCTGCATGTCAATAATAAACTAGAGCAGAAAAAAGGGAAGAATGCAAAAAAGTGAAACGGACGCAAATCCCCCCTGGGGGGATGGGGAGCGGGCTTGAAAGAGCCTACTCAAAAAAGATTTTCTTTTATTATTATTGGTTACAATATCAGAAAACTGAAATATCATAAACCTCTTGGTCCTTTTACGAGATGAAACCAAGATCTTACAACTTTCCAAAATTTTTAAAATTTAGTGAAAGGGGGACCCCTGGGGGGATTTGAATGCTCCCGGGGCCACTTTCGAACAACAGCTTCTTTGCTTTTTTGTTACACCTGCTAAAATCCAACAAGCATGTTAGAATAAAATATGCCCAAAAGCACTTTAAGAGTACCTTTGGGTCAGCCTACCTTAACTCAAAAAAGACTAAGTTAAAACTAGCTAAACAGGTGAAAAATGGACCAAGCTTTCCTTGGGATCTTGGGTTGCTGTTTGTGCAGCCAATGAAATATGCACTGATTTCTGGATTCAATCTTTTTTAAAACAGAAAAGGAAATCTAGAGAGTGCAACCTATTGATTTTCTTTAACTTGCCATGCAAAACGGACGATTTCCTTATGCTAGATAAAGAATGCATAATGATACTTTTCAGAAATGAGATCTAGACTCTGAGCTTTGAAATAACAGATCTATGTAAATTTTACTTTAATATGACAGATCAAAATGATAACAAAGCTTTTGAACACAATAACCAGGTAAGAAAATTGATTTTTTGAAGGAGAAAGAGAGAGAAAGAGTGCTGGAAGCCTGGGAATGTTGGGCTTTGGAGTCTGCTTTGGTGGAACATCGAGGGAGTATGTCATTCAAAATATCTTGAAGATGACGAAGATGCAAACCAGATCAACCTCTTCTACAAGTGAGATCACCTGCAACTTAGAAATCCTTGCACAAACAGATGGTTAAAACATAGGTGCTGCTGGAAGAGATAATTGGAAAGCATGCAATTAAACTAAAAATACAGGCAACTCCAATAGATCTGAAACAAGAAAACAGTAAGAACATAAATCAAACTAGATTAAACTCTTACCCTAATAGGAGGGAGCTCTCTCCATCAAGGCCAACAATTAACCAGCAAAAGCAATGATAAATAACACAGATTATACCTCATAACCATTTGACAATCACCATCCACACATGAAGAGCATTACACCATAGATCTTGCCTCCAAAGCTTCTTTATTCCAGAATAATAAACAATAACACAATACAAGAGCAACAACACCTCAATCCCAGTTCTAACTAGCTTGGAAGAGGTGATCTGAGCTTGATTTATACAAAAAATAGGAGATCTAGCTCAAGGGGGCGCAAATCTCAAGGAGACAGACCACTGCAGCTGAAGGAGAGTCCATTAATGTTGATATGAAGCTGAACCTAGCTTCCACTGATCCTACTTGTCAATCGGGGGGTTGATTGAGCTAACACATCAACCCACAGACTGACACATCAATCCACAGAGCTTCCAGGAGAGCCCACACGTGTGGAGGAGAGAGAGAGGGCGCAATTCCTCATAAAGGATGCTGAAGTTCAACTCTGGACCTGTCTAGATCACCTCCTTTAGTCAAGGATTTTTCAGATCTAGTCAATCTGGTTCAGATCTGACTGATTTCAATCAAATCGGCTGAGAATCCACTGATCTAGGATTTTAGATTTGCTCCATTATTCATCAATTTATTAATTAAAATAATCAATTATTGATTTTTTGGGGTTTTCTAACCTGAGTGATGAAAAATCACTCAAAACCTGAAAAAAGTGAGTCCATGGGTTTACATGGTGCTCTTAGCTTGAAAATGAGCACCTACATGACTGAAACTGATTATTTGGCCCACTTTTATTACAAAACCAATTTTTCCAATTAAACTATTAAAAAATAGCCTAAGTTTTGGAAAAATTAAATTTTAATAAAAAAACACTGAAAAAATTAAAAAAATAAAAAAAAAATGAAAAATCGAGGGGGACTTAGACATGTTCATATGACTCGACCATGATGCCTAGCATGTTTATACATTGACACATAGACTCTAATAACCTCAATAGGCCTAAATGCCAAGCCGACCACCCCAACTTTGGAGGTATGGAGTGAAAAACTCAAAAATTATCAGTCGTTTATTCAACAACCAATAATAACCAAGGGAAAAAACACCCTAGGCTGATCGGATTGACAAATAAAGTCTAAGAGACCAATTCGTTTACAGACACTATCATGCTAAAACATTTATTACAATTCCCCCCATGGGGTATGAACATGTGATATAGTACAACAATCACTTCCCAGAAGCAATTCTGAAGGTCTTCTGAAGTCCAAACAAGTTATGCTTGTCCGGTTCACCAGGCTCACTTGATAAAAAACCACTAAGTGCAACTTAGGTGGTAACATTCTGGCTCCAACTGTGGGACATGTGCTTGATCTGGTCTTTAAGGCAAGGAGAGGATACGAGAACACCAAAATCTCTGGTTTATATACCTTGTAAAAACATCTCAACTTGACAAGAAAAACCTCAATAGCACAATTTTATAAAAAAACAAATGAACCATTAAGCTGATTTATTTAAACAAAAGAAATGTAACTAACTAAAATAAGCAAAGTTTTATTACAACTAAGTATCAAATAAAAATGCAGAAAGTAAATGCTCTCTTTCAAGGAGCTTATTTTCCTACTCTAAGCATGATATAAAAAATGGTTAAGTGTAATCAGAAATCCAATGTAGCCACCTAAGTATTTTATTAACATAAGAAAAAAATTCCTTGTCTTTGGTTACCAGCCAAAGTAAAGATACCTTATTCAAAAAATGCAAACTTGCGTGATGATCTAGAATGGGCGAGATGGATGGGAGATCATAAGAATATAATACTTCATCAAATTTATTCCCAAGCTAGTATGTGCTTGCATAAGCTGCTTCTATCCATGACTGGATAGGGTTGATATACAAATCAAAGTGATGAGGCATATTGACTACACCATCATACTGATCATCAAGGCTTATTGGATGATAACTCATTGTATAAGCCCCAAGCGGCTCCAAATCATAAGGAAACTCCATATGTGAAGATGATAGCTGAGACTGATATTCCACTGACTGCATCACATCTGTCTTTTCAAAACACTGCTTCTCAATGTATTCATTATTGATACCTTTGTACGGCTCTGAATGATATGACTCTGAATGATCATATAAGAGTTTTGAATGCTCCTCTTCCATGCTAGGATTTTCCCAGGTCTCCAGATCCATGCTTCCCTCCGTGGAAGTATAGTAAATTGGATTTCCACAAATTTCTAAATAGACACTCCCCTTGCTGAATAGAGAATAGATGGGATTCTTAATAATATATTCACAAAAATTCCAATAGTCATCACCGCCATCTATGTTAGATGTGATGGATTCTCCATTGCTGATATTAAATTCTGATATCAAGTTCTCTTTGTCTTCATTACTAATAGTGATATATGGCTCAGATTGATCATATGGATATACTGCATGCTCCTTTTCCATATCAATATTTTCCAAGGCCACAAGGTCCATGTTCTCTCCTTTATATATGCCATAGACAGGAGAATCAACAAAACCATCCAAAGTTTTTGGTTCATTATTTTCCTCATAGATAGGATTTTCCATGAATGTCCAGGACTCCTCTTCAACATCTTTGTCGGACATAAGGGAGTCTCCGTCACTTGTATCATGATGCAAGTTATACTTGTCCCCATTTCCATACTCATCTTCTTTTAAAAAATGGGAACAAGGCAGTAAATCTTCCAGACTGTCATCATTATATGGAGAACAAGTAGGAGTCCCATCATGCACATTACGATTTTTATCATAAGTTTCACTATAATATTCTGCAATGATTTCATCCTTAGGTAGATCAGGAGTACAAATGTGATCATCATCACTAAAATAATCATGAAAGCATTCCCAATCATCACTACTCTCTGTTGATGTTACATGAGGAGGGTCTTCAACAATTTTTTCAATTAATGGCTCTTCATGCACAGATTCGATGGGATCATAATGGATTTCTAAATGTTGGTTTTTTGTACACCATGTTGATACTAGATATATTAGGGTACTCTGTATGAAACTCTTTCCAAGGAAAAAGTACCTCAAATTGGTATCAATGCATGATTTAGCATTGAATGATTCAATATCATTTCCATCATAATGCAACTGCTTCAAAAATATTTTGAAGAACTTTGCAAGGGAAGTAATAGATTTATGAGGAAAATACTCATGAAGCCAACATGAAGTGTCCCCTTGCAGAGAATGAGCAAACATCACCATCATATGATCCTCATGTTGAATGTTGTTTTGACTCATATGTGACAGAAAAATCATAACATGGAATCTGGCTGAGTGATCATTATCACCCCCATGGAAGCATGGAAGGGAAGTAGATGTCATTTCACTAATGAGACAACGAGGAAAGCCAGGGATCCTAGAGAAATCAATGGGAGGACAATCATAGGAAGCTCGAGCAGCAACTTCTATTATTTTAATATCCATATCAAGAATAAGTGATCATGGAGAATGTCTGGAACTGAAAAATGGAGTTGAGCCTTAAATTTCACTGTTATGTCAGATCACCTACACACAATCAATCTCAAAAAGTTTTGTGAGAAACAAGGGTTTGATCGGTTCAATGGAGTCTCCATGTGAGAATAAAAATATACATTTAAGAACTCTCACAATTTTTTTTTCTTTTCTTTGTAAAAAACTGAAAAAGGTGAGTGGAGTCACCAGATGAAAATTAAAGATCTACTCTAAGCATTCATCAAACAAAGCAAAAACAAAAAACAAGAAAAAAAAAGTCGTACTCGAGAATAAAAAGATTTATCCCCGGCAACGACGCCAAAAAGTGTTGCCGCCTTTCACACACCTGGGTTACGTGGCATAATTCTTCAAGCCACTCAGTGTGTCCTTGGAGACAAGTCTCGATTCAAGGTTGTCACCTTGTTCTTGACTCCTCCATTTAGGCTCAACTCCTAACGAAGCCAAGGGGGGCAGACCCTATTTAGTTACTAAGGCAAAATTATTTAGTATGATGATGGTATTAAAGAGTAAGTTTTTTAGGAGTTTCAATTTAACAATTGTAAACAACAAATAACATGATGAGATAATCACAAGCACGAAAATGACACCCAATCACATATAGATTGAAAGAAATAAACAGTTGACTAGTGCCTTGAAAATGGAGTCGAAAAACAATTAAGAGTGCTTGCAATTGTTGGAATGAATGTTGTGCAATTGTATCTTAGTTAATTTTAAATTAATGTAAGAAGATGAGTAATTTAACTTAGGTGAGGGCACTCCAGATATACCCAGGGGGTACTTGAAGTATGTCCAAAACTAAACCGTCACGGCTACCCGCAAGGAATATGTGGGCTGAATGGAGTCTCTAAGAATATTGTTCATAATGCACCCAAAGGTGTAACAAAGATTGGTGCCCCGAGGTCACTTTTCAGGAGTTCCCGCTTCCTTTGGGTATTTTGCCACCGTAATGATTTGATCGAGGCGTTGGATTTTTGCTTGATGGTTTGTCAATTTGGGGAGAGTGAATCCTAATTATTCTAGTCACTCAAGTGCTTTTGATGCAGCTTGACTGATCGGACGAACCACAGCCAAGTACAAAGCATACACACTGGAGTCTTTGTTATTTTTAGTAAATTTTAAAATAGGTGTTCTTGTTAAAAAGAAAACCCTCTAGGAACCTCTTTCGATCCAAGTGGACCTCAATCGGGGAATCAAGGAGGGGTTTATTTTATTATTACTAACGATACAATTAATGAAAATGGAATCAAAGATACACAACATCGGTTTTCTAATTAGTCCTACCACGCATCTCTTTCCCCTTGCGAGTCAATCGGGAAGTCGTTGGGTAAGTAGTATGATTAATTTTGAAATTAAAATATGGAATAATGCAAAATCATATCAAAGTATACAATCCTGCATGTCAGTACTAAACTAGAGCAAAAAAAAGGGAAGAATGCAAAAAAGTGAAACGAACGCAGATCCCCCCTGGGGGGATGGGGAGCGGGCTTGAAAGAGCATACTCAAAAAGATTTTCTTTTATTATTATTGGTTACAATATCAGAAAACTGAAATATCAGAAACCTCTTGGTCCTTTTACGGGATGAAACCAAGATCTTACAACTTTCCAAAATTTTTAAAATTTAGTGAAAGGGGAGACCCTTGGGGGGGATTTGAATGCTCCCGAGGCCACTTTCGAACAGCAGCTTCTTTGCTTTTCTGTTACACCTGCTAAAATCCAACAAGCATGTTAGAATAAAATATTCCCAAAAGCACTTTAAGAGTACCTTTGGGTCAGCCTACCTTGACTCAAAAAGACTAAGTTAAAACTAGCTAAACAGGTGAAAAAGGGACCAAGGAAAGCAAGCTTTCCTTGGGATCTTGGGTTGTTGTTTGTGCAACTAATGAAATATGCACTGATTTCTGGATTTAATCTTTTTTAAAATAGAAAAGAAAATCTAGAGCATGCAACCTACTAATTTTCTTTAACTTGCCATGCAAAACAGACGATTTCCTTATGCTAGATCTAGAATGATTAATGATACTTTTCAGAAATGAGATCTAGACTATGAGCTTTGAAATAACAGATCTATGTAAATTTTACTTTAATATTGCAAATCCAAATGATAACAAAGCTTTCGAACACAGTAACCAGGTAAGAAAATTGATTTTTTGAAGGAGAAAGAGAGAGAAAAAGTGTTGGAAGCCTGGGAATGTTGGGCTTTGGAATCTGCTTTGGTGGAACACCGAGAGACTGTCATTCAGAAGATCTTGAAGATGAGGAAGATGCAAACCAGATCAACCTCTTCTACAAGCAAGATCACCTGCAACTTAGAAATCCTTGCCCAAACAGATGGTTAAAACATAGCTACACCTGGAAGAGATAATTGGAAAGCATGCAATTAAACTAAAAATACATGCAACTCCAATAGATATAAAACAAGAAAACAGTAAGAGCATAAATCAAAATAGAATAAACTCTTACCCTAACAGGAGGGAGCTCTCTCCTTCAAGGCCAACAATCAACCAGCAAAAGCAATGATAAATAACACAGATTATACCTCATAACTATTTGACAATCACCATCCACACATGAAGATTATTACACCATAGATCTTGCCTCCAAGGCTTCTTTATTCCAAAATAATAAACAATAACACAGTACAATAGCAACAACACCTCAATCCCAGTTCTAACTAGCTTGGAAGAGGTGATCTGAGCTTGATTTATACAAAAAATAGGAGATCCATCCCAGGGGGGCGCAAATCTCAAGGAGACAGACCACTACAGCTGAAGGAGAGTCCATTAATGCCGATCTAAAATTGAACTGAGCTTCCACTGAGCCTACTTGTCAATCGAGGAGCTGATTGAGCTAACACATCAACCCACAAACGGACACATCAATCCATAGAGCTTCCAAGAGAGCCCACACGTGTGGAGGAGAGAGAGAGGGCGCAATTCCCCATAAAGAATGTTGAAGTTCAACTCTGGACCTATCCAAATCACCTCCTTCAGTCAAGGATTTGTCAGATCCAGTCAATTTGGTTCAGATCTGACTGATTTCAATCAAATCAGCTGAGAATCCACTGATCTAGGATTTTGGATTTGCTCCATTATTCATCAATTTATTAATTAAAATAATCAATAATTGATTTTTTGGGGTTTTCTAACCCGAGTGATGAAAAATCACTCAAAACCTGAAAAAAGTGGGTCCATGGGTTTACATGGTGCTCTTAGCTTGAAAATGAGCACCTACATGACTGAAACTGATTATTTGGCCCATTTTTATTACAAAACCAATTTTTCCAATTAAACTATTAAAAAATAGCATAAGTTTTGGAAAAATTAAATTTTAATAAAAAACACTGCAAAAATTAAAAAATTAAAAACAAATGAAAAACCTAGGGGGACTTAGACATGTTCATATGACTCGACCATGATGCCTAGCATGTTTATACATTGACACATAGACTCTAATAACCTCAATAGGCCTAAATGCCAAGTCGACCTCCTCAACTTTGGAGGTATGGAGTGAAAAACTCAGAAATTATCAGTCGTTTATTCAACAACCAATAATAACCAAGGGAAAAAACACCATGGGCTGAACGGATTGACAAATAAAGTCTAAGAGACCGATTCGTTTACAGACACTATCATGCTAGAACATTTATTACAACTCCCCCCATGGGGTATGAACATGTGATATAGTACAACAATCACTTCCCAGAAGCAATTCTGAAGGTCTTCTGAAATCCAAACAAGTTATGCTTTTCCGGTTCACCAAGCTCACTTGATAAAAAACCAAGCTCACTTGATAAAAAACCACTAAGTACAACTTAGGTGGTAACACAACTCTATATCCTTTATTATCTAGAGCTGAGATGGAAAGTAAGTTCTTTTTCAAACCTGGTACATGCAGTACTTCCTTCATCTTCATGGAAGTCCCAGAGGCAAGCTTGTAGCTTGATTCACCAATACCTTTGATGGGATATTGATAGTCATCTCCCAATGATACTTTGTGGGGAGAGTTATTCTCTTCAAGTTTTGACACATATTTCTTCTTTCCTGTCATATGCTTTGAGGCACCACTATCGATAAGCCATGTGTCTTCTCCATGTGCTACAGAATCAGAGAGTGCAGAGAATAGTACATATTCATCTACATCTTCTTCTCGTGTTAATCTCTTTCGAGGTCTTTCTTCTTCATCCTCATCTTCAGCTAGATGAGCATGATGTCTCTTGTTGTTCTTCTTCTTTGGTGATGGACACTCTCTGGATAGGTGTCCTATCTTATAACAGTTGTAGCATTGGTGCTTTGAGTAATCCTCCTTCTTCTTCTGAAACTTCTACTTGGAAGGTTTCTGATTACTCTTCTTGAAGTTTGGTTGCTTCCTCTCTTTAGTATGGGTGGCTAGAGCTTGGTCATCTTCTCTGAGTAGAGCTTCTTTGTTGGATACTCTGGCTTCTTCTTGAATGCAGTCTTCCCATACTATGTCAAACTTCATACTTTCTTTTCTGGCACACAAAGTTTGTATAAATGAGTCCCAAGTTATAGTGAGACCATTGAGAGTAGTCATAACTAGTTCATCCTCATCAATGGTATATCCAATAGCACTTACGGTTGTTCTCTGAATTGAGAGACCCTTGTGAAGTAATCTTGAATAGACTCTCCTTTGCTCATCTTGTTGCCCTTCAGTTGAGCTCTTAGATTCATCTTTCTGCTGATGTTCCTTCCTTCATACATTTTGGAAAGAGCATCATACATCTGTTTAGGTGTCTTCTTAGATGACACTTGTGGTATCAAGTGATCCTTAATAGAGTCAGCAATGATCCTCATTGACTTGACTAGGTCTTGTTCATGCTTCTCCTTATAAGATTCCTCTTCTTCAGGTTCTGCGATTTCATTCTTGATGTACTTCTCAATACCATTCTCTTTAAGAATGAGATCAATCCTATACTTCCAAGCTAGGAATTTTTCTAGGCCTTCCAATTTGTCCTCAAGCTTAGTGATTGGGGCCATCATATCCAATAGGTCACTAAAAATTTAAAACTATCAAAATAAAAATCGTACCTTACCAGTAGGTGCGCTTGAGGGAGGCGAGTTGGTTGATGCAACTATTTCTAGAAATCCCAAATCTTCAGTCTTCAACTCCCACTTGCGAGGTCGCGACACTGCAAAATTTCTGGTTTTGTTTCACTGCATTTTTTTGGTTCACTGCCAAATTAGGGCTTGGCTTTCCCGAAGATCCAACACCCAAAAAATTCAATCTAGGGCTCAATAGACGCGCTCCAAGGAGGTGCAACTTTCTATGCAAGCATAGCTTCCAAATTCCAAAATTCACAGAAACCCTAATTTCTTTCGAGGAGGAGAGAGAGGGAGTTTCACCTTGTGAAAGTTGTCATAATCAGGTTAGCTCTGATACCATATTAAGATTTCATATGCTAAACTAGATTCATTAGTGTTCAATTCAAAAATCATGGTAGCAACATATCCAAAATCACTGATAGAAACACAATCACAAGATAGACACAGTATTTATCCTGGGAAACCCTCGAGGGAAAGAAAACCCAACAAAACTTCCTATGCATAAGATGTATAAGATATAACCCCAAAAATAGTTATCCTCCTCCTGCTGTTGTCTCTCTCTCTCTCTCCTATGCACTACACAAGTGATTTTCTGTCTGTCCAAATAAGAACCACAGCTCTTCTATTTATACACAATGAGCCAACTGACTTTTACCCTAATCAAGTCGGACCCACTAAACTGTCTGGGCCGTCTTCACCTAGGAAGACTCAAAACAATATATTATATTATTCATTAGGGTGCTATTGACCCGACTACAATGGAGGCTTTACCTCATGACTCTATGATGTCCAAATACAATAGTACCGCCCCGCCGGAGGAATAATAAAATCTCCCTTGGGTTACATCAGTAAAATACATTTAGAATATCCTTTGAAGTTACAATATTCAACAATTGTGACCTAGTTAATGTACGTTGGAGTGAATATGGATGAGGAGGGTTATTGTATGATCCCATTCATTGTCTAAGCTACAACAGGTGGAAAAGAAAATGCGAGACTATGAGGCCAAGGGCAGCGCCAAAAAGTAAAGTCTCATACAGTTGTCTTTCTTTGTGAAGAAAGAAGCAGCCATATAGATTACAGTTTGTATAGAATAGTAGGTGGTCATGAAGATTATCGTCGAGGTGCAAGAGAAAGAAAATATCCTCTCTGACCCCCACACAAAGGAAATAGAATTCCTTCCCCTCATTGAGAAAGATAAACTAGAAGAAAGGATAAGTACAAAGGAACAGGTGGAGTCATTCACTAGTCAGCTTGCTGACAATATCAATGAGTTTGAGCCCATTTAGAGAGGCTTCTAGGAATTCATCAACAACCTTCGCACGTGCTTTCCCTCTTTGGTAGCTTTAGTGCCCTGAGTTGTGTGGCTCAGGATGAGCTACATCATAGTGTTGAGGGCCTGTTGGTGCCCACGTTTTGGCAATTGAACTGCACGCCTAGAAAGACAGATGGAAGCAGACTACGTGCCAAGGAAGATAGTTAGAATCATACTACTTGTCGAGTTTAGTTAGAGACTGTGCACCACCAACAGTTTTACAATTTTGAACCTAAGCCTATAAAAGGGCATAATTTATAAAGGGTTGGGGCCTAGATGGTTTTGTAATGAGCTAGCAAGCTAGATATTGTTGTATAATGTTGACATACCGATCAATACCATTGAGTGTTGTTTGATGTTGTTTGACTTAGTTATGTTATGATGTTTTGGTTATGTGATTGTAATTATGTATGAATGATAATTAGTAAGCTATTGGGTTTGATCTAAAAGACATGGATTGTACCCAGTTCTTGAATGATATTATAATATAGTTAGTACCTTATACTTGTCTTGTGTAGTTTCTTTATGGTTGAATGTGTGATGAATGTTAAGTAGCTAGAAGATAAATGCTAGACTGTTAAAGACGTAAATGCATGGTTAAGTGAATAATTTAATGCAATGATGACAAGAAAGAACTCATCCTCTCCTGCACATCCCTTATATTAGTCTCTGTAGATTCCTATATATGTCTCAGATGAGACCTTGTCCTACTTGGCGGGAATTGAAAATGTTGATGCCTGTAGGGTTTTTGCTGGAGATGCATGTTGAACCTTGGGTCTGGCTAAACCACTCGCTAATATGAATCCAAGTACCAAATGAAGTAGATAACAAATGAGTATACCTATGAAGAAGAATGAGAGCTTGCAAGGAAATAATCCTCCAGTGGAGGCATGTATGGTATAACCCTCGAAACCTTAATTACACAATGGAAACTTCTCCTCGAAGAGGAAAGAATCCCCCCCAATGGACACATTCCTGCTTAATATGCCACACTGACAACTTTAATGTTGGGTGTGTCACCATCCTACCAAGGTGTGCATGAACTTGAATAGACCACACTACACCATGACCTTCATAACACAGAAACATTTCCGTAAGTGAATTGTGTAGACCATAAAGCTCAATGTATGTCAAGGGTAACTCAAGTTGACTCCCAGAATTGTGTGCAAGGGTGGGAGGAGGGTCGACCTCATAGGAGTGGTGAGAGGCCACGATAAGGGTGTTGGTTTGTTGCTAGTGTGTCACATGAGCCAAGTTGGGCATAAGTCTAAGCCAAGGTTTAATCACATGTATATATGCTTACCCCTTGAACCAATGTGTTCATCGTAGTATATCATTTAGAAACAAACCATTGTTGTTCATGATCCTATCCCAAAGCCAAACACACCATGATATGTGTACAGTACACATATTGATTCGTTCTACATACATTGGTTTGCTTCTATCTATCGGATTGTATATACATATAATGGTTTGTGTTATATAATGAAATGGATATATATGTATATATATATATATATATATATATATATATATGAGATAATTGCTCATATAAATATAATGGTGTGTGGATTGGATATATATATATATATATAAATAACAATTTGTCTATTCCGATATTTATACGATGGTTTGTTCATGTATAAATATAAACAAGGGTTTGTTGATAGGATCTGTGTACAATGGTATTATATGGTCCATGCACTTAAAGGATGAGTACAAGGCATATAATGGATGTAAATGTTGTACCTACTCGATTCTTGTAAGGGATTGTATATGCATAATTAATGCCTCAAGACACCAAGGTCCTCAGTAATCAAGCCTGGCTTAGAAGCGCCATCTTTGATACTATGTAAAATCTGATACCATCTCAAGGATGGGAATCATGATGAACCTCATATCTAGATGTGTAAGAAGCGCCATCTTTGATACTATGTAAAATCTGATACCATCTCAAGGATGGGAATCATGATGAACCTCATATCTAGATGTGTAAGAGGGTACAAAAATGAAATCATGCTAGCATTAGATGATGAAATTTCTAGTTATGCCTTTGGGCATTTGACAGTACTTAGTTATGTTAATCTATATTAAATATTTCAAAAAAAATAGTGTTGTAGGTACGTTACAGTATGGACACGTAAGATTCCCTTGCTTCATCATATTTGTGTTTTTGGTTGAGCCATATACTCATGTGCTTGAGGAAAAGCAATCGAAGTTGGATAACAAGGCAGTACTGTACCTTCATTGGCTCAGCATTGGCTATGGTGTTGGTGTTAAAGGGTATAAGATTTGGGATCATGTGGTTTGGAAAGTATGGCATAGTAGAGATGTTATTTTTAAAGAATTTAAATCTTCTCCCATAGTGGTACAAATAGAAGAGGATGGAAATATGTTAGTTTTTCAGATAGCATGCAAGACCAAGAAATTTGAACCAAAAAATGAACAAGAAGTTCATGATGGAACTAATGAGGAGAGATCAAACACTTCGAAAGAGGTGGAAGTATTTTCACCTCAAACATTAAGGAGGTCCACTCAGAAAAGAAAGCAACCAGATAGGTAAAATAATAGTCCATCTGATTTTATATGTATATTTGCTTTATCTACTAACATTAATGAACCCAAACTGTGAAGGAGGTAACGAGGATGGAAAATAAAGAGTCGTGGAGATTGGCCATGGATGAGGAGATGGTTGCACTCAAAAAGAATTATACATAGGACTTAGTACCATTTATTAATGGATAGAATCTTGTTATATGTAAATGGGTGCTCAATTAAAGGAACATTAGTTGCGATGGCAAAGTTGAAAAGTACAAGGAAAGGTTGCCTGTGAAAGTATAATCCCAAGTTGAGGGGATAGAATTTTGTGAGATTTTTTCTCTAGTTGCTAAGTTAACATCTATTAGATTTCTTTTATTTGTAGCAATGGATTTTTATTTAGAGATAGAACAGATGGATGTGAAACAACATTCCCACATGTCAAATTGAAGAAGAAGATCTATATGACATAGGCAAAGCATTACATTAAAAAAGCTAAAGACTCATTGATTTGCAATTTTTTTTATATGGTCTCACGCAGTCTCCCAGAATGTGGTACCAAAAGTTTGATTCCTTTGTGTTGGGATTGGTATTTCTTGTTAAGATTTCATATGCTTAGCTATATATCATTAGTGTTTAATCCAAATTCACAAGAGTGGCATATGCAGGATCACTAAAAGAAACACAATCACAAGATAGACACAGTGTTTATTTTGGGAAACCCTCGAGGGGAAGAAAACCAAGCAAAACTTCCTCTGTATAAGATAAAAACCCAAAACAGGTATTCTCCTCCTTGCTGGTATGTCTCTCTCTCTCTCTCCTATGTGGAACACAACTCCTCTATTTATACACTTTAAGTCACTTGACTTTTACCCTAACAAATCGGCACCACTAAACTGATTGGGCCGACTTCGCCTAGGAAGACTCAAAATATTATTATATATTATTCAGTGGGGTACTATTGACCCAACTTACAATGGAGGATTTACCTCATGACTCTATGATGACCAAATACAATAGTAACATCCCGACGAAGGAATAATAACATCTCCCTTGGGGTACATCAGTAAATTACATTTGGAATATCCTTTGAAGTTACAATATTTCAACATTTTTGAGATCCAAATAAGATCACTATGTGTATTACAAACAAAATGACAGTCAATTTTCTTTTTTAGCAATGTGTATGTAGATGATATGTTAATTTTTGGTGACATTAGGGATGCGATTTGTGATTTGAAGTCTCGTATTTTGGTGTAATTTCATATGAAGGACTTAAGGACTATAAAATATATAATAGGAATGGATATTAGAAGAGGCGGAACAAGTATAAATATTTTGTTGAGCTAGAGTAAGTACATAAACTCTTTTCTAGAACATTTTTGCATGGCAGATCACAGACCATTGAGTGTTCCAATTTCTATGGGAACAAAGCTTTTAATTGAACAATGTCCTACAACACCCACAAGTATGGAGGATATGACTTTTATTCCTTATGCTAGTGCAATTGATAGTTTGATGTATGATATGGTTTGTACTAGACCAAACATTTCCCAAGCAATGGAAATTTTGAGTCGATTCATGGCTAACCTTGGACATAAACATTGGGTTGTAGTGAAGAAGGTCTATAGGTATTTGGGAGGTACTTATAACTATTCTATTTGTTATCATAGTAATGTTTCATAAGACCCACACTCAGTGGACATACAAGGTTATGTGTATTTTGATTGGGCAAGGGATGTAGATAGAAGGAGATTTACATGTGGATATGTGATTTTAATGTTTGGAGTAGTGGGTTGGATGATAAAATGGCAATTTGTGGTCTCTTTTCACATTATAGATTTAGAGTATATAGTAGCTATTCATGCTTGTAAGGAGGCTATTTTCCTTATGAAATTGTGTTCAAGTGTAGGGCTAAATCATAGAACTATTATTGTTTAGTGTGATAGTAATAGTGCCATTTGTCTAACTAAGAATATCACCTTTCATGCAAAGACAAAAGATATTGAAATCTAGTAGCATTTCGTTTGGGACATGGTAGAGGATTAGGAAATTTTTTAAGGATCCATAATTTTCTTAAAGTGTAGAATCCTAGGCAAATCTTACTAATCTTAGATTTCCAACCATAAGATGTTCGACAATCTTTTTGTGAAAATATTTGAAATTCTAAGGATTTTATATAGTTTTGGACAATTTTGGAAATATTTAGAGAAAAAAATATCCCATGGAATTTCAACAAATCATTTTAGAAAAAAATGTAAATTGGTGAATTTGTTTCTAGAAAAAAACATCGAAAACTAGCAATGGGATAAATTTCGGCCTTAAAATTTTACTTGTAGAGGATGGAAAAGTGATACTAGAAAAAGGTCACACTTTGAAAAATGTTTTAAATATGTTGACAAAACTAGTGAGCACAAGTAAATTCAAGAGGTGTTGTGAGTCTATGGGCCCTATGGGCCCTACTAGTTAACTAACAATTTGATGTATTCTCTGTAATAATCTTGCAAGGTATATGAAAATGGGTGAATGTTGGGACAAGTGTGTCATACACTTTGTAGTCCTATAGAAAACTAGGTAATGAGTGTTGAGTTGTAGCAGGGAATAAATGCTAAGTAGTGGTATGGAATAAATGTTGAGCCATGGCAAAGAAAAATGCAGATCACTAATAGGTAATGAATCTTAAGCAACAACAATTGGCCAATTACTTCTGGGTGTTTTCTAGTATGTAGAATTGGAAAACCATAAATGGTTTATGATTTTTTATGCCTATTTAGCTAAGTCACCTAACATGAGGACATAAGACATAGAGGACATGGAAATATGACTATCTGACATGGGACACAACCCCGAAAATTAAGAAATTATAATTTTACCAAACACTTAAAATCCCTTCAAATCTAGATTTTACTGTTTAACTCAACAATGGGAAATTCTTGCATCTCTTTCCCTATATTGAAGGTGCCAAGTCTGTCTTAAAAGCATTTTTCTGATAAAAAAATCAGCATCTGGGAGGCTTCAGGGTCTGGTGAAGGCTATGCGACTAGCTTCTGGCTTCTGAGAGCTGCTAGGCAAGTCTCAAAAAGCGTTATTACATATATAAAGAAGCAACTACCTTCTGGGAGCTGGGTCAACTTCGAGGACAGATTTATGAAGGTAGGTATCATCTAAAGGTGTACAAAAGGGGGGAAGGTGCTTTTTTAGATAAAACGGAGGAAACACATTGAATTTTTTTAGAATTGTAATGTCCCATTTTGGAATTTTGGAGAAAATTATAATTTGGGCAAAATTCAAGCTTAACTAGTCATGACTCTAGAGGGTTCCACTTTCACCAAATGGTCCTGAATTTGAAATACAATGGTATGGTGAGTATTAAAACATACCAAGGTGGTTTATGGACACTTTGTATCTAAATTTATACCTCTGCAACCTTGTTTGGGACTAATGACATAAAGGCCAAAATTACTAGGAAATTGTGATGAATTCCCTCCTAGGGTGTAGGCCAACTGGGCTTCCCAACTCATGTACGAACCTCCCGAATTCGTAAGAAGAGTATGGGGATTGATAAAATACCTCATGGAATGTCGTTATACATGTTTACTAGCTCTGCAAACTGGTTATAGAGTTCCACATTTGTTTGATAACTTTCAGTGAAATTGCATAACTAGCTCGATTTTGACATATGAAAGGTAGAGTTAAAGGATCAAATCAGGATGTGACATATAGAGACCATAAACAACATAAAAAATGCTTCCCCAACAGTACTAAACACCAGATAAATCCATTCATACAATTATTGTATACAACTCATTCAGTATGGGAGTCAAATACATGAAAACTAGTGAATTAGTAGCATGGAATTGCAAGAGTTTCACATATGGACTTCTTGGATTTCGACCCACAGAGCATAGGTGAATTAAATTATAGAGTAATACATAATATATGGATGTCACAACATCATCAAAATCGAATATCATCCCTCATTCAAATCCGATATAAGACTCGTTCAATATTGAATCCAAAGTCATGGAAACTAGTGAATGCAAGAGTTTCACATATGGCATGGGAATGCAAGAGTTTCGCATATGGATTTCTTGGATTTCGACCCACAGAGCATAGGGACATGACATTACGAAGTAACACATCATATATTGCTGTCACAACATCATCCAAATCATAGAATATCCCTCATACAAATATGGTATAAAACTACTTCAAGATTGAAGCCAAAATCCATGAAAACTAGTTATACAATGGCATGAGAATGCAAGCTTTTCACATAGGAGTTTCTTGGATTTTGAGCTGAATAGAATATGGGAATGAAAGTACAGAGTCTTATATAATATATAGCTTCCTCAACATCATAAAACTCATATAAAAGTCCTCATACAAATCTGATATAAAACCACTTCAAGATTGAAGACAAATCCATGAAAACTAGTTATTCAAGAGCATGGGGAATGCAAGCTTTCCATACATGTATTTCTGGTATTTAGACTTATAGAGCATATGGATATGATATTACAGAACTATAAATAATATACGCAAGCTTGGGAATCAAATATCTTCATAAAAGTGCAAGAACCACTCCAACAAGTGCGCCACCAACATGGGAGAGTGGGGGAAATGGAGAAGAAGGAATGAGAAAATAGGGAGATAGATGAGAATTCAACTGTATGGACCTTCAACCTATAACTAAAAATCCTTCATTAAGCTCCAATGAGAGTTTTGAATTTCCACTCCATCAACCATCTTGGAAAATGATCCAACTCCCTCGAAATTGGTTCAAAAGCAAGGAGAGTGAACACTCACCGTGCAATGGACAAGAAAAAGCTCTCCAAAATGCCAAAGGCCAATTAAAAAATGATCAAAATATATTCCCATTCCTCATGACATCCTTTTATTAACTTCATGAGGCCTCCTAAGGTCGACTTTACCTCCATGGGATTCGTCCAACTCATCTTAGTGGTTTAGTAACTCTCCTGACACTTGTCTTCCTCTTCATGCTCCAATTCTTTCCGCAATTTGAATGGATACCTCTAACTCCCAAATTCGACCTCTTGGTGGATATTTTTAGCCCTATCATGTTAGATTTTTCATATTTGTCATAGAATCTTTTATCATTTGTTGTCATAGAGAGCATGGAATCTCTTTCCAAGTGGCAGACCTTGTCTTTTGGTCTCTTCCTCTTCCATGGGAGTTACTCTCCTTTACCTAGTCAAATTCCTTGCCTCATTATATGATATTTGAAACCGGATAATCCTCCAATAACATTACATTACCCATGTGTTCGAATTTGAATGAAGATCATGCCAAGTGTGCAGGGAATCTAGTCATCCAAAGGATCCACAAGCTTCCAAGTGTCTTCATGAAACCATACCACCTTATTTTCTTAGCAGTTATAATTTATGTGACCCATTTAAATTTGAATATGATAAACTAAATTCCTTTTGGGTCCCATATCCCCTTATTACAAAATTTATGTCTCCATTTCAACCTAAGGAACTAGTAGGTTGGTCAAACATTATTTGCAAGTAGTCTTATTTGGAAATTATTTAATTGGGGACATAAGAGTCCTCGCACCCAATATTGCTTGTCCTCAAGCAATTTCAAGCATGGATTTTGAATAACCTTCCTTCCTTCCAAAAATTTGCTTCAAACCTTAGCTGTAATTTGAGTAGTGGCACTCATGTACTACAATTGTGTGTTTCCAAAAGTAAAGATATGTGGACCTTTGAATATTGATATATCCTGTGATATCACCACTAACACCAAAAGGATTAATAAAATCCACCAAAACAAAATTTGCACAAATAATCTTTACCTCCATCGTTTGAAAACCTTTTCTGAACTTTCAACCCTTTTTGATTTTGTATAATTCTTTGAAGTTGGTACTGAGTTGCCAAACTTGAATTTACAAGCTTCCAAGAAAGTTTCGAAGAGGAACCACCATGCTTGTTGCTGCTTTACTATGATTACAATCACCTTCTCAAGTGGTGACTCAATATCCCCTACTGCTTGTTGCCCCCAAAATTGAAACCAAGCAATACCTGGATCCCATTGCTTGTATTGCACCCTTCCAAGCATCACGAGTACAAAATATATATCATGAAAGCACATAAAAACATCATGCAAGTGTACATCAAGAAGGTGCGTCATCAAAGAATCATGAAAGTGCTTGTACATCCAAGTAAGGAGATCATCATGTGTCCCATACACACAAGCATCAAGTATTATATAAGATCTTCCCCAATGACATAGGTGAGGATCCCATGTCCCATAATCTTGCTCCAAAAAAACATAACGTGCATAAAGATAATTAGCCATGTGTTCTTTCATCCAAGAAATTAATGAAGAACCTCCACCAAAATCTGAACCATATAAGGAGCAAATAAAACATGAAGACTTCAAGTGGCTCAAATAAGTCTCATGGATGCACCCATGAATATGTATATCATCATGATGAAACAGAGGTTGTGGCTGAAAATGTAAATAAGAATGTGCTCTAGTCATGTCATCATCAAAAGGATAGATAGGAGTTTCACACTCCTCATGTGGCACCATCAAAAAGAAACATTTCACCCATACTTCATTAGGATGAATGCTGCAAAATTTGGAAGTGTAGGATGTAGGAGAAAGAACCAACTCACCCAAATGATCAGACAGTACACAATTTTCATCATGTGAAGGATCCATAGGGATAGGAACATGCACCTCCCTCAAAATGCAAAACTTCCTCATAGGTTTGTTCCAAGGTAGTAGGTTTGTTCCAAAGTAGTGGAATAATGTACTTCTTCAAAAAGTGTGTAACCATTTTCAAGATGCAACTCAAGTTCCTCTTCCACCACAACAAGTGATTGGCTCTCATCAAGCTCATATTCAAACACATCAAGAATCTGCAATTTTCCATGTTTCTCATGATCCCTCATGTCATGAGAATCCTCCAAGCAATCTACCATATGACAATCTCAAACATAGGAGGAAGAACAAGTATCTTGCAACCCTTTAAGAAGTTGCTCATTTTGAGTTTTGAGCTTATGAATTTCCTCATTATTATTCAAGTACTCTTCATGTAACCATTTATTAAGCTCAGACAAATTATTTCTATCGAAAATAAAAGACATGAAATTACCTTCAATGTTGTACATTGCTCTTTGAATCTTCTCTGTGTCTTCAAGGAAGGATGGATCCTCCAATGAAGAAACTTTCCAACAAGAATTTGAAACCATTGGTTTAGTGTCATTAAGTATGATAAGGGCCTCATGGATATTCATTTCACTCATCTTCAAAGACCCTTCAATGAAGGATGGTTCATGGGAGTGAACCTTCTCTTCTTGTTTATTCTTGATTTGATCAACTTCTTGAAGCTCAAGTGGTGATGCGGAAGTTGATCTTGGTTCTTCATTAGCTGCTACAAGGTCTTCATCTTTATGCTCATGAGAAATTTGGAGGGAAACAACATTTTCAAATCTGATCTCTATGTCACCAACATAGAGTTGTGAGCACCCATCAATAGGTACTCCTTAACAGTTCAAGCATCCATCTGTAGATGCCCTTTGGTCCATGTCCACAGTAGAATGTGTCTCGGAATGATATTCAATAGTTTCAAGGTACTCTTCTTCATTCTCATGTGAATTTAGTCATCCTTTTCAAAGTCACTTGGGAGTGACTTTCGATCCTCTTGATGTAATGCTTTTTCTACTTCACCACCCACAAAATTTGGTGGCTCCTTGGTCTCCTCCATACTTGTGGATTTTTTATTGTTCCTTAATGAGTTCAAATCTAACTTATTGTTCCTAAATCCATACAGCCAATCATAAAAGTCTTCAAAAATAAGTGTCTTATGTGTCTCTCCATGATGGAAACTACTACTACCCCATGCTGCTACCTTACCCCTAAGTTGGCTAGCCATCAATTGGAACCCTTGTATAAGTTGCTTGATCGCATCATCGAAATATGAATTCATGAGTTTCTTAAATTCATACCTATCATCCATAAATTTAATAGGTTCCAAGAACATGCTCTGATACCACTGTAATGTCCCTTTTTGGAATTTTGAAGAAAATTACAAATTGGGTAAAATTCGAGCTTAACTAGTCATGACTCTAGAGGGTTCAAACTTTCACCAAATGGTACCGAATTTGAAATACAATGGTATGGTGAGTCTTAAAAAAGACCAAGGTGTTCTATGGACACTTTGTATCTGATTTTATACCTTTGCAACCTTGTTTGGGGCTAATGACAAATAGGAAAAAATTACTAAGAGATTGTGATGAAATCCACCCTAGGGTGTAGGCCAACTGGGCTTCCCAACTCATGTACAAACCTCCCAAATTTGTAAGCAGAGTATGGGGACTGATATAATACCTCGTGGAATGTCATTATAGATGTTTATTAGTTCTGAAAACTGGTTATAGAGTTCCACATTCGTTTGATAACTTTCAGTGAAATTGCTTATGGGGAAATTCCATAACTAGCTCGATTTTGACATATGAAAGGTAGAGTTAAAGTATCAGCTCAAGATACGACATATAGAGACCATATACAACATTAATAATTATTCCCCAATAGTACTAAAAACCATATAAATGCATTCATACAAATCTTGTATACAACTCATTCAGTATGGGAGTCAAATACATGAAAACTAGTGAATTAGTAGCATGAAATTGCAAGAGTTTCACATATGGATTTCTTGGATTTCGAGCCATAGAGCATAGGAAAATGAAATTAAAAAGTAACACATCATATATGGTTTTCAAAACATCATAAAAATCAGATATCATCCCTCATACAAATCGAATACAAGACTCCTTCAAGATTGAAGCCAAAGTCATGGAAACTAGTGATTCAATGGCATGGGAATGCAAGAGTTTCACATATGGATTTCTTGTATTTCAACCCACAAGGCATAGGGACATGAAATTGCAAAGTAAAACATCATATGTTTCTGTCACAACATCATCCAAATAACAGAACATCCCTCATACAAATATGGTATAAAACTACTTCAAGATTGAAGCCAAAATCCATGAAAACTACTGATACAATGGCATGAGAATGCAAGCTTTTCACATAAGAGTTTCTTGGATTTCGAGCTGAATAGAATATGGGCATGAAATTACAAAGTATTATATAATATATGGCTTACCAAACATCCTAAAACTCATATAAAATTCCTCATACAAATCTGATATAAAACCACTTCAAGATTGAAGCCAAATCCATGAAAACTAGTTATTCAAGAGCATGGGGATGCAAGCCTTTTATACATGTATTTATGATAGTTTGACTTTCAAAGAATATGTATATGATACAGACCCATACATAATATACCCAATCTTGGGCATCAAATATCCTCAAAAAGGTGCAAGCACCACTCCAACAAGTGCGCCACCAACATGAGAGTGTGGGGGAAATGGAGAAGGAATGAGAGAATAGGGGGATAGATGGGAATTTGACCATATGGAACTTCAACTTGAAACTAAAAATCCTTCATTAAGCCCCAATGATAGGTATGAATGGCCCCTCCATCAACCAACTTGGAAAGGAATCCAACTCCCTCGAAATTGATTCACAAGCATGGAGAGTGAACACTCACCGTGCAATGGACAAGCAAAAGCTCTCCAAAATGCCAAAGGCCAATTAAAAAATGATCAAAATCTATTCTCATTCCTCATGACATCATTTTATTAACTTCATTAGGCCTCCTAAGGTCGAATTTCCCTCCATGGGTTTCCTTCAACTCATCTTAGTGGTTTAGTAACTCTCATGACACTCGTCTTCCTCTTCATGCTCCAATTCTTTCCCTAATTCGAATGGATGCCTCTAACTCCAAAATCTAGATGGAGATCGGTGGCCACCCACCTATTCCACTATCTCAAAACAATTGTCCATTGTGGCAGTTTCCTAGTTATTTTTCTACGGTTCTTCGGGTCCCAAACTTTTGGGGCTGTTTTGAGGCCCTAAATGACGTTTTTTGGAAATTCGGGTGGCCAAATGATTACTTGAAAAATGAATTTTTCCATAGTTGAAAGTTATAAATCTGGTATAGATATTTCCAACGAGCTATCGAGCGCCCAAATCGGATATCGTATGCAAAAGTTATGACCCCGAGAAGTTGACTGTTCAACTTACCCCCTTGGGGCCGCAAACTTTATGACGGTTCATCTTCTAGGGTTATGTTTTGGACTTTTGGGGTTCTTGCCCTCGTCCTTATTATAAATAGGCCCCTTTGGACTCATTTTGTATTCATCTTTGCACGGATGAGCGTTGCAGCCACATCTCTTCTCTGAGATAGCGACCACCATTCTAGCTATTGTATTGCAGTCTGTTCTATTTCCGCCATTTAATAGAATATGTGTTTACTGTATCTATGTTATATTTGCAAAATGTCTGTGATTATGATTCTGTATTTGTTCTTTCATTTCGTTCACACATAAATCCGAATCAGTGGTATCAGAGCAATCTGCTCTTTGATTGTTTCTTAGCGCATGTCCCTGACGAGGTCTGGGTATAGAGAGTTTGGTCTTGAACTAGTTTCACTTGATCACTCTCGCTGTCCTAAACGACCTCCCATGGTGTAAGAAAAGAGAGATGATGAAGCAGGATATCCTATCAAATCATTGCTTGAGGAATCCTTTGCGCAACAGAGGAATGAGATGATGGATAGCTTCGCCCAAATCCTTCTACGAATGCCGGCAGCGGCAAGTGCATCTTCAACGAGCAGCCAGTTCGGGGATGCAATTCCCTTCAAGGTACAAGTTAACTTTGATATTCCTTTATTTGAAGGCCAGATCAATGCAGATGCCCTAGATAATTGGTTGAATGTTCTAGAAGGGTATTTCTCTGTCCACAATTTCTCCGATAGGGAAAAGATCACCTTTGCGCTCCTGAAGGCAGTCCCCCATGTCCAAAATTGGTGGGGTACTTATTGGGGGAAAAACTCATAAGACGAGTTTGGAATGTTTGAGACAAATCCCACTTGGGGCTCTTTCGTAGATTCTGTCAAGGAACAGTATTACCCTATGGGAAACTATGATTACCAATACACCAAATGGACCATTCTGTGTCAAGAGAGGGACCAAACAGTGTCGAACTACACCAACAACTTTCATACCTTGCGCACAAAATTGGGTATCAAGGACTTCGAGCGGCACCTGATTCTGAAATTTCGCAGTGGTCTACATCGGTACATTCGAACTGAGATGGACTTCCTCGATATCTTCAGTGGATGCCTATCGGTATGCTGTCAAAATCGAGAACAAATTTTTACAAAAGAACAAGCGAGACTCTAGACCTGCGAATCCACCGCAGAAGCAAGGCAAGGGAAACCCTGGCCTGCAGAACATAGGAAAAGGAAAGGACAACCAGTCCCCTCCATAAGCAAAGAAGGGGATGGAAAGACAAAGAAGGACACCGAGAAGTGGTGCGAATTTCATAAAATCCCTTGGCACAACACTAATGAATGTCGCTCGAAGCAATCATTGGTGGTCGAGATCAAATCTTCAGAATCAGATCCCGATTTCAATTCTGAACCCAATGACACAGCCGCAGACAATGAGAAGTAGATCATTGATGCAAACCCCACTACCATAGTTTCTACCACACAGATTCAACTAGAGGATCTTGAAGAGTCATAGGCAGAGGAGCGCCTCTTCCACTCACAGATGTGGGTGAAGGAAATCCCGCTACATTTCGTTGTTGACAATGACAGCCAAAAGAACCACCTAATCTTAGCAGAAGTCGTCAAGAGATTGGAGCTTTCGACAACACCACACCCACAACCCTACAACATCAATTGGCTAAGCCAAGGACGAGGTATCCACATTACTCAACAATGCCTCCTACCATATGGCATTAAGCCTTTCAAAAACGAGGTACTATGTGATGTGGCCCCACTTGAAGTCTGTGATGTTCTTTTAGGATAGCCATATATATGGAAGCGGCATGTTGTGTATGAGTCACGGCCTCACAACATCATTGTTACTTTGGGAGGAAAACTCTATTGGATACCAGAGACAGTTGCACCTAACATAGTCTCGCAAGGTAGGAAGATAAGCTCCCACATCAGAAAACTATTCCTCTTCAGAATTGTGTCTGGAGGAGAACATCAGATTACCTCCACACCCTCCGCACAGGGTATCTATGCTCATTAGACACAAGAAGAATACAGAGTCATCGTTTCCTCATCCATCCAAGTAGCTCTATGATGCAAGGCTGCACATTCAAGGTTCTCCTCCAAAGACAAATCATCCACACAGCAATTATAGCCCTCTCAGGATGCCAAACAAAAGAAGCCTCTTCACTTCAGCAAATGTCGCACTAGGAGACCAACTCAACACAGTTCGAAGATATAATACGGGATTCGACGCAATGGATACCATTACTTCCTAAAGAGGGAGGATGATCCAGATGGAGATTGGTGGCCACCCACCTATTCCACTGGCTCAAAACAATTGTCCATTGTGGCAGTTTCCTAGTTATTTTTCTTTGATTTTTCGGGTCCCAAACTTTCGGGGTTGTTTTGAGGCCTTAACCGACATTTTTTGGCAATTCAGGGGGCTAAATGTTTAACTATGGCATGCATTTGGCCACAGTCGAAAGTTGTAAATCTCGTATAGATATTTCCAACGAGCTATCGAGCGCCCAAATCGGAGATCGTATGCAAAAGTTATGACCCCGAGAAGTTGACTGTTCAACTTACCACCTTGGGGCAGCAAAAATTTAAGACGGTTCATCTTCTAGGGTTATGTTTTGGACTTTTGGGGTTCTTTCCCTCGTCCTTATTATAAATAGGCCCCTTTGGCCTCATTTTGTATTCAGCTTTGCACGGATGAGCGTAGCAGCCACATCTCTTCTTAGAGATAGCTACCTCCATTCTAGCTATTGTACTACAGTCTGTTCTATTTCCGCCATTTAATAGAATATGTGTTTACTGTATCTCTGTTATATTTGCAAAATGTCTGTGATTATGATTTTGTATTTGTTCTTTCATTTCGTTCACACATAAATCCAGATCACTCCAGAATTCAACCTCTTGGTGGATATTTTTAGCCCTGTCATGTCATATTTGACATATGTATGCAATCAGGTATGAATTTGTCATACTTGTCATAGAATTGTTCATCGTTTGTTGTCATAGAGTGCATGGAATCTCCTTCCAAGTGGCACACCTTGTCTTCTAGTCTCTTACTCTTCCGTGAGAGTTACTCTCATTTACCTATTCAAATTCCTTGGCTCATTATATGATATTTGTAACCACATAACCCTCCAATAACGTTACAATACCCATATGTTTGAATTTGGATGAAGATCATGCCAAGTGTGCGGGGAATCTAGTCATCCAAAGGCTCCACAAGCTTCCAAGTGTCTTCATGAAACCATGCCACCTTATGTTTTTAGCATTTATTATTTATGTGACCCATTTAAATGTGAATATGGTAAACTAAAGTCCTTTTGGGTCCCGTAGCCCCTTATTACAAAATTTATGTCTCCATCTCAACCTAGGGAACTAGTAAGTTGGTGGAACATTATTTGCGAGTAGCCTTATTTGGAAATTATTTAATTGGGGACATGACAAGAGTGGGACACTTCTAGGGCATGTGTTGGAAATGTATCCCATCATAACCATGCCAAACACATAATACATACATGGATCCCCTAAGGGACATGTCTTGTTTGGTAGCTATAAGTGAGTTAATGGGTTGGAGGAAAATGTGTGCATGATTTTTTATTTTCTATTCTATTGTGAAAATTTATCCAAAATTAATACGTTGTGGAATACTCATATTGAGAGCATGGAGATCCTGTAATATATTGTAACCATTTTTTTGTTGTTGATTAATACATCCTTTTTTTGCAAGCTAGGAAATTATATTAACAAAAGAGAAAACTGATACATATTAAGGATTCAAACTCGAGCTTCCATGGATGACCTGCTAGAATGAAACCAATCCAGCCAGTGGAGAGGCTCATTCAAAGTAAAAAAAACACCAAAGAATAGTCTTGATAAAAAACTTATAGGGGGAGCTTTCCCTGCATGGAGAAACCAAGACAACCCATCGGAGTTTAAGACCGAAAAAAAACATTGTTCTAGACTAAAACACAATGAAAACAAGCTACCCCTCAAGGAAAACATGCTAAAATGATAGATAATAAAAAACAATCCTAAGCATTAGGAATCTGAGATCTGACTTCTGAATTAACAAAAGGCTGAAGAGTAATTGGTAGAGGGGTATGGATCAATTCCGGCAGCAGATCAAGTTTGGATTGGAAAGGTTTAACACCATCACGTAAGTAAGAAAATACTAACTGAATACCACCTTGAGACTACATCTTTTCCTACAAAAGTAGACTAAGCATGATTTTGAGCACACGATACAATTCTAAGCCACCACAAACATCCCCTATCTGGTTTTCATCTATGTACCCCTGAACCTCCACCATCACAGTGGCCTCTCCTTGGTAAATTTCATTATGGATATACCACAGGATGTTGTCACTATATTTTCATTTCAACTAGTGTTGTCGAAAACCCCCCACCAATTTTGAGGGATATTTGCCTAACCATGTTGCCAAGAACCTGCAACACTCCCACTGAGATCCAATAATCAACTACGAAAAACATAACTAAATTCCACCGAGACCATTGTCTACAGGTGTCTTTCCTCTCAACATTGCACAAGGTAGCTAGGAGCTATAGACGGATGTTTCTTCCCACACCACCAAGTTCCTTGTTTTCCAATCTCTACATAATGGTCCATTTTCTACTATCACCAAGCACAATGGCGTTCCATCAACTCAAATGTCTTCTCTTATTACCAACTCTGGTGTCCAAGTACATAGTCTCATCCATGGCTTTGAAAACCAACTTCTAGCTCCCATCAAACTTTATTGTCCTCACTCTCATTCTTCTGACAATCTTATGGCTTAATCCCCCATATGCCCTCATCATCCAATTTATGTGGATTAGAACAATTTTAATACCATCCACCCCATACTTTGAACAAATGTCAAAGGCATATGCCTCAACCTATGGCCACATATTAGAGCCATCATACGCCATATCTCTCACCCCATCTTGGAATTAATACATCTAAGTGTGCTTTGGAGTGGGTTTTTCTCTTTGAAGAGTTTGCCATGGAAATCGTTGTCTAATGGTTGTATATTTCTATGTTATTCATTACTGCAAATTTGTTTATCTGAATTTATGCACATTCTTCTCTCTTTGATTATTGTAGGAAGTGTATTCCTTAAATCTTCTTCCTTACATATTTATGCTTTAAGAACCAAGAAAGATTGAAGAGAGTTATATCACATACTACTAAGCTAGTGACAAGAGACTGTTGTTTAAAAGTTGCTAGTATCTTGATTATGTTTTTCTTGATCAAGTAAAATAAAATTTTGTTGTTTTATATCTATTTATGTGTGAAGTTAGGTAGCTTGAATGAACATTCAAGAAAATATATGTTAGGAATATTTTTATAAATTAGGGGATTTTTATTTCCTTCATATATAGTGTAGTCAAACTTGTTGGAGATATTCCACACTAGCGACCTGCATAAAGTGTGGCTTTTACTGCCATAAAGCATACCAATGGAGACCTCCATAAACCATAACTTTAACTATTGGTGAGTGTCTAAGATATCTCTAGATCACTACTATGGAGAATTCACTTACCCATGTAGAGTATGTCATGAGAAATTTTACTCATTCCAATAATATACAAATCATTCTTTCTCTCAAGCTTGTCTCACTTCTCTTCCCTTTCTCGCAAGATTTATGTGGTCTTTCTACTAGCTAGGTTCACTATGAAACTTCACATGGTATCAAAGCTTTGTTGCTAGGATAAATTGTAATGGCACTTTATTTGCAAGTTCAGGAAGAAGATGCAGTTAGAAAGAATGGATATTTCGCCGATAATTCTTCTCATGCCACATAATCTTTTCGAGTGGAAGCTAAAATTTTTGCATCAGCTAAGATGCAAAGGCTTGTACCAAATTAAAATGGCTACATAAGTTTATCAAACATCAGCTATCGAGAAAACCAGGTATCTCAACTGCATGGATGAGGCTTGCGGCCTTATTTGCATGTCAATGTCCACAGATTTGTTTCACATTGAAGCTTGTACCACTCCAAATGAGATCTAGACAATGTTGGAATCTCTCTTTGGAAAGCAGGACAAAATGAGAGATATGAAGTTCAAGACTATTGATGCATGCTGATGATGATAGTAGACTCTGGCATGAGAGGTTTGGTCATCTAAACTTCAAATACATGCAACAAATCTACAAGAAGGGAATGGTCGTAGGATTGCCCAACATACACTTTTCCAAAGGAGTTTGTCAAGGATGTGTTCTTTGCAAACATCCTCAACAGAAGTTTGAGAAACAAAAGGCTTGGAGGGACTCCTCTCCTTTGGAGCTCATCTACAATGATCTGATGGGACCCTTTCCTCATCTATCCATTAGCAAGGCGAGGCACATGCTTACATTTATTGATGTTTTCTCACAATACACTTGGGTGTATTTTCTCAAGCATAAGTCCGATATTTTTTATCATCTCAAATACTTCAAAGAACATGTAACAATTCAGTATGGGAAAAAGACCAAAATCCTATGCATAGACAACGGCGCCAGNGAGTATCTAAGCAAAAGAATTGATTCCTCAAAGAGATGGTCGCTTGCATGTTGCATGCAAGGTATCTTCCTTCCAAGCTATGGGTTGAGGCACTTAATTGTACTAAGTACATTCAAAACAGATCTCCTCACAGATCTATCAAGGACAAGACTCCCTTTGGGGCACAGTGAGACTACAAATCAAAAGTCACCCACTTCCAAATATTTGGATCGCACACATGGGCCCGCATAACCTCTGAAAAGAGGAAAGAATTAGATCCTTAGTGCATCGCATGCATATTCATGGGATATCCTGATGGTGTGAAGAGTTATAGATTGATTGATCCCTCAATGAACAAGCTCTTTATTGATCAAAGTGTCCATTTTGAGGACAGTCCCTTGTAAGCACCATTGGAGCCACATACAGAGACCTTTATTCCTTTGATTGTACCAGACATCAGCAATGATGAGTCCACTCATTCATATCATGGTTCAGACTTGAGTTCCAAATCTAATTCAGAAGAATATGAACATGCATGTGTCGATCAACATCCAATCCCCAATTGGGCTTCTAGCGGTGATTCAGTATCCTTTGTGAGAAATTAGAGAATAAGGAGCTTAATCAAGATACATGCACATACCACTCTATAAGAATTAGGTGACCTTGTGGGGGATCCAGCGGATCCAAGGAGGACAAGGTCCTAATTTAAGGAGCCTCCTCATGCACTTACAACTACCGAACCAGAGTTTCCCATGCATTCTTACATGGTTCTATATTCATACCTACATAACTATGCATAGGATGCAGGGAATCCCTTCTGGGAAGCCGCTATGTAGGAGGAGTAGAAATATCTCCTCGAGAACCAGACTTGGGATCTGGTTTCGCTTCTGTCAAATAGGAAGCCTTTCATATGCATATGGGTCTACAGGACCAAGAGGATAGCAGACAAACATGTGAGAAAGTACAAGGTAATATTGGTTTCCAAAGGATTTCAGCAGATCCTTGGGATAGACTATGATGAGACCGTTTCTCATGCGGAAAATATGGAATCCATTTTATTGGCCCTTGCCATCGCAATAGTCAAGGGGTGGGAAGTTCACCAGATGGATGTGAAGAATGCCTTTCTTCACAAGGATCTCTCAGAGGAGATTGACATGGAGAAGGCTCAAGGGTTCATATAGAACTCATCCTTAGTATGTCAACTGAAAGGGGTTCATTTCTTTCTAGCCCCATTTGTTAGTCGAGCAAAAAGAAATCAACAATTAATTTATCATCAACAGAGGTTGAGTACTGAGGAGCGGTCAAAATCAATATTCAGGCACTTTGGATTCAGAACTTCTTAACGGAGCTCAACATCTAGTTCCATCATCCGACTATCATTTGGTGTCAGAATCGAAGTAATCTCAAGTTTTGCAGAGACCCAGTGCAGCAATAGTAGACCAAACACATTGAGATACATATGCATTTCATTAGAGAGATGGTACATAACAGGATCATCGATTCACAATATTGTCCATCTGTCATGTTAAATTTTCTTAATTGCTTAGATGGTATTCTAAAACAATTTACAATAGTAGGATCACTGAAAGAACAACAAACACAACAACACAAAGAACATAGATATTTTCCTCGGGGAAACCATAAGGGAGAAATCCTCGCAAAACTTCCTTAGTATAGAACTCAACCAAGATAGTGAAAAACCCCAAGATAACTTCTCGTCTCTGTCTCTGGCGCACTTCTTCTTCTCTTTCTAGTGGACTTGATTGAGTGAAGTGAGTACAAATGAAGGAGACACCTCTTTATTTATATTTGACTCTTGACTTGACCTAAAACCTAACTGGGCTGACTTGTCTAACTGACAAGGCCGACTTGTCAAGTAAAGTACCAAAATAATAATCATTACAATGACTCATGGGTACTATTGACCCTACTTACATCTGGAGGTTTACATTGATTCTTTCAATGACTCTTACATGACCAATTATATCAACGACATCTCCTGAAGGAGGAATAACAATAATACAAATAGAATATCTTTTGAAGTTACAATATTTTAACACTCCCTGTTAACTATGAAGGTATTCTTCATCAACAACCACCACAACCACAACTGTAAAACTAACTAGTGAGTCTCTATATGTCATCGGAATTTTTGGAACAACATCATACATCTTCATCATCAATATGGGATTGCATTATCATCCACATCATCAGTATGTGAATACTGGGACATCGTCGTCGTCATCAGTATGTGAATACTAGATCTTCATCTGCAATATTAGTATGTGAATATTTGATCATCATTTGCAATATCAGTATGTAAAATACTGGAACAACATCTACAACATCAGTATGTGAATACTGGATTATCATCTGCAATATCAATATGTAAATACTGGAACAACAACAACATCATTAGCATGTTAGTGCTAAATCAACATCAAATAAATGCTATATCATCATCTACATTATCAACATAGAGATGTTGAAACAACATCATCGGCAGCAGCATAGAAATGATGAAACAACATCATCATCATCAGCATAGAAATGATGAAACAACATCATCATCATCAACATAGAAATGTTGAACCAACCTCAACATCATCAGCATAGAAATTCTAAAAAAACATCATCATTAGCGGCATAGAAATGTTGAAACAACCTCAACATCATTAGCATAGAAAATGCTTGTATCAGCACATAGTGTCGGCATCTCATCGTCTTCTTCAGCATGGGAATGTTAGAATCAGCACAGAGCGCTAGCATCTCATCGTCTTCATTGGCATGGGAATGTTGGTATCAGCACATAGTGTTGGAATCTCATCATATTTACCTTAGGACATCTGAAGAACATCACAGTGGGTTCTCTGGTAGATCCACTCAGGTGTTTATCTGACTTACTAACCCTTTCGGGCCAATAAGCCTAGTCAGACAGATGGATCTCCCTGGGGACCAAACAAGCCGTGTATGGCTTACTAACCCTTTCAAGACAACAAGCCTAGCTAGACATACTAATCCCCCTAGGATTGAACAAGTCTTAGTCTGTCTTATTAACCCTTTTGGGCCAACAACCATATCCATACATACCCTACCCTAGGCTGAGCTACCACACCACTGCAACAGAAAACCTACTACATCTTCCTCACTCCCTCTTTCGATGTAGGTTCTTTCAGACTACACCAAGTTTGTTTCGAAAGTATTCAAACTTTACATGAGACAAAGGCTTAGTCAACACATTTGCCACTTATTCCTCTGTAGGAACATACTTGAACTTCATAGCTCCCTTCTACACCATATCCCGGATGTAATGATATCTACTTTCGATATGTTTCAAATTGTCATGAAACACCGGGTTTTCTGTCATCTTGATACAACTCTGATTATCGCAACTGATATCAATCACATCTATCTCTGCATCAAATAATCTTGTAAACATCTTGCGAAGCCATACTTCTTCGCCACAGGATGAACATGATGCAATGTATTTATCCTCCACTGTGCTCATATACATTACTTCTCAGAATTCGGTTATGTTTTCACAGAAAGATGTTGGTCATCAAGGATGAATATGCATTCCCCTTTAGTTTGTAAAGTCCTCCTTCTTCAACTCCAATCACCACTACATCATCTATAGTTTTCCCTTTTTTCCAAATGAGGACTTCACCATCTACGAAAGCAACTATGAATCCTTTCTTATATAAAGATGAGATAGAAAGGAGATTCTTCTTTAGCCCTGGGACATATAAAGCATCCTTCATCTTCATGGACTTTCCGGAGTCCAACTTATAAGAGGATTCTCCCATCCCTTTGATGGGATATTGAGAATCATCTCCAAGCATTACTTTATGTGGGGAATTCTTCTGTACAAGACAAGAGAGTGAATCCTTGTAACCTGTCATGTGCTTGGAGGCATAGAACTCAACCAAGACAGTGAAAAATCCCAAGATAACTTCTCCTCTCTCTCTCTCTCTCTCTCTCTCTCTCTCTCTCTCTCTCTGGTGCACTTCTTCTTCTCTCTCTAGCGAACTTGCTTGAGCGAAGTGAGTACAAATGAAGGAGGAATCTCTCTATTTATATTTGACTCTTGACTTGACCTAAAACCTAACCGGGTCAAGTAGGGTACCAAAATAATAATTATTACAATGAATCATCGGTACTATTGACCTGACTTACATTCAGAGATTTACATTGATTCCTTCAATGACTCTTACATGACCAATTACATAAGTGACACCTCCTGAAGGAGGAATAACAATAATACAAATATAATATATTCTGAAGTTACAATATTTTAACATGTCGAACAACTGTCAACATCTTCTACTAAGAAGAAGTTCCACTTCTTGCGCGATGTCTTGGAGTGAAGGACACATTTGCTTAGTAGCTTCCTCTCTTTCTTCTTCTTTCATACATTGTACTTTGAGGGGGGTTTTTCCATGAGGTTTTCCCTCTTTCCTTTATTTTTCAATGTTCATTCTTAGATGCATTGTAAAATGGGTACCTAACATGGTCTTGGTTGCCAGAACCCATTCATCATTTACACCCTAGTAGTGTTCAAGGGGGTGTTGGAGATGCCACACACTAGCGACCTACATAATGTGTGGCTTTTACTGCCATAAGGCATACCAATACTAACCTCCATAAAGTGTGGCTTTTACTACCATAAAGTGTGGCTTTTACTACCATAAAGCATGGACTTTACTATTGGTGAGCATCTAAGATATCTCTAGATCACTCTATGGCAAATTCATTTAGCCATGCAAACTATATCATGAGTAATTTTACTCATTCCAACAATATACAATTCATTCTTTCTCTAAAGTTTTCTTCGCTTCTCTCTCTCGCAAGCTTTATGTGATCTTTCTACTGGTTAGGTTCACTATAAAACTTCGCAAACCTGAAATTTGAAATTTGAAAAGACAATTATTTTGAACAATTTTTTTTGAAATATAGGTATTTAAAGAATGTAATTATCCATTCAATTATTAATAACTATTATGATTTTTTTCTTTAGAAACAAATAATCAATACTTAATAAAAAAATATTAAGAAATAAATTTAATTAAATTTTTTTAATTTTTAATTTATATATTTAATTTTTTAACAATTTTCTTTTAATACTTTAGATATTACATAGTACACTTCAATTCAATCCATTTAAAAAAAATACAAGAATCCTTTACCAAGCTCACCAAGAGTGTCATAGAACAGAAGTAAATACCCAAAAATTAAAAATTAAAAAAAATTAAAAGCTTGAAAAAAAAATAATGGGTTTTCCTCTTCAGTATTTGAAACCTTAATAAATAAGTACATGCAAAAACTTTCAAATAAGAATCGGAATATGCTTTTCTCTTCAGTATTCGAAACCATATTCGAAACAATACTCAATGGTGGATTGATTTTTGAGGGAACACAACATATTACATCCCATAAAAATGTCAGAGTAATAAATGGGATACTGACTTTCCAAAAAAAAAAACATATGACATGCCATAGAAAATGTCCTTAGAGGATTACGATGTCATTGGATAGTGACTTTTAAAAACAATATATCCCTTATTAAACTATATTAAATGTTTTTAAGTAGAATAGGATTTTTTTTTTTATAATTTAAGGGGTAGGGTTGTTTATTGGCTCGTTGTATACTCAAAGGATAGGGCCCCTGGAATAAAGGCTTACCTCTGTAGGATTTGAGACATCTCAACCCCTGGTATATTTAGCTTGCAAGATATTAGATATACTCAAAGAAGGTTGTTGGTCCCATGGTTTAAAAAAAAAGTCATTCATAATCTCGAAGAGTGTAATAGGAAAGTACACCCAAAAGTTTTAGAAAAAGTTATAACAAACACTTTCAAATAGAAATGAAAATGAGTTTTCTTTGATAAATAAATGATTCATTATCTTAAAGAGTAATAAAAATGGTATAGTGACCTTTTAAAAATACAACATATGATTTTATATCATATATATAAAATGTCTAGTAATAAATGGGATAATGACTTTCAAAAAGCACAACATATTATAGTAGCATAATTATATAGTATTGGTATTTGGTGTAATGGGAACAAATAATATAGATATAGATTTTTACTGATAGACATTTAAATTTTTAAAACGGATTATAAAAAACTTTAATTATTTAAACATTACTCAATTTCATACTTTTTTATTAAAATATTTTTTGGGAGGAGAGGTGCTCTACAGTTATGAGGGAGATTTTGTAACGTAACGTTCCTCATACATGTAATGTTCCTCATGTAAATGTCGGCTATAAATATTGTAACGTTATGTAACGTTCCTCATGTAAATGTTGGCTATAAATATTGTAACGTTATGTAACGTTCCTCATGTAAATGTCGTGTATAAATATTTACTTCTATTTACTTATGATTTCCGATTATGAGGGAGATGTTGTAACATTATGTAACGTTCCTCATGTAAATGTCGACTATAAATATTTACTTCTATTTACTTATGATTTCCGATTATGAGGGAGATTTTGTAACATTATGTAACGTTCTTCATGTAAATGTTGGCTATAAATATTTACTTCTATTTATGTGAATGTCGGCTATACATATTTACTTCTATTTACTTATGATTTCCGATTATGAAGGAGATGTTGTAACGTTATGTGACGTTCCTCATGTAAATGTCGGCTATAAATATTTACTTCTATTTACTTATGATTTCCCATTATGAGGGAGATGTTGTAACATTATGTAAAGTTCCTCATGTAAATGTCGGCTATAAATATTTACTTCTATTTATGTAAATGTCGGTTATACATATTTACTTCTATTTACTTATGATTTCCGATTATGAAGGAGATGTTGTAACGTTATGTGACGTTCCTCATGTAAATGTCGGCTATAAATATTTACTTCTATTTACTTATGATTTCCCATTATGAGGGAGATGTTGTAACATTATGTAAAGTTCCTCATGTAAATGTCGGCTATAAATATTTACTTCTATTTACTTATGATTTCCGATTATGAGGGAGATGTTGTAATTCCTCATGTAAATGTCGGCTATAAATATTTACTTCTATTTACTTATTATGTAGATTTTGTGGACCATTAATAATAATTAATATGCAAATAATAACTCAAACATGCAAGTAACGAAACAAAATAATATATAAATAATTAATTCATATATACAAGTACCTTAAAATACTATTTATAAAACATGCTAATTAATAATCATTCAAAATAAATCACTATGTATTTGATAAATATAAATCTCACTTTGAAAATAACATGCCCTAACCCTACCTTATTAGTGGCAGACTCGAAGACACTGATGGGCCATCTCTGCAGCGTGAAGGGAATGAGGGAGGCTGATGTATCGCAGCCATGGGGAGAGGATAGCAGCGAAGACGTACCATGTGCAAATTCGTGAATGTCCATCCTAGGACAAGCCTGCGCGGAGGGAGGAACTCTAGCCTAGCGTAAGGGCTACGAAACGTTGTTTTTCTTTCATGAAACAAAAAATGTACAATCTTCCAAATGTAGAGAAATAGAAGAGTCTGAGTTAAACCACCGGTCAAAAAATACACTGTGCCATCTCCCACCCAAATTAAAGCATGCGTGAAGGAGGAACTAGTGAACTAGCTGCAAATTGAAAACATGCTTGAAACCCTCGTTGGTAAAGAAGAACCGAGTGGAGTAAAAACATGTCAATTAAATCCAACATTTAAGGGATTTTGACCCGTATTGAAGTATTGAAGACTTAGAACAGCCACACTACACCACAGGTTCAATAGCCTCGGGACTATAACTCTAAGCTCACCCGTGGAAGTAATAAGTTTGCAAATAGTATCGAAATCACTATGCAACTGAGCACTAAAGTCAAATACAAATCCAAAGTCTTGAGTTGGAAGTCGTGAAACCACCAACATTAATTAAGTCAAGACTGTTGACCCACCTTTTTTGTTTTACACTGCAGTGCCCATGAAGAGGAAAACCCGTCAATAAACCATATTTCTCTGTATACCATACATTATCCTATGGACCTAAGTTCTAACTGTCTTTCCACTGCGACCAGGTATGAAGACCTAGCATCGACCAATGCGACGGTGTCGTTGGGCGATTCCTTCCTTCTTCTACCAACAACTGATACGTATAGCATTTCGCTTCTTGTAATTAAAAAATCTAAAACTGCTTCTTGTAATTAAAATCTAAAACCCTACACATTTTAACTCGGAATTTTATTGTGTACATATTATTTTGGATTCCAAATCGATGGGCATCTCCCTTGAGGAGAACGATGTATGACTGAGTTTCTTTTAATTTAAACTATGAAAAAAAAGATCTAGGTGAACGACCCATAGTTGCAAGATAAACCAGAGCATGAGACTGGGTTTAAAACTAAACGTTTTGTAGTATTAAGATTTAAACCTCTGCGTTCTACAAGTTAAAAGTTAGCAGGGATTTTCCCTTCCCATGCTAACAAAAAAACATATGGCTGAGTTTTTTATTTTTTTAAATTAACTTCTGCAAATTTTGATTGGGGTTCTCCATTGGGCGAACGATCCCATAAAAAAGATTTAATTGTTTTTCATTTTATTTATTTGCACCGGTTGAGTACTTCCAAGCTAAAACATGAATGAGTTTCACTGCATACCATATGGCTGGGCCACTCCTTTTGAAGAGAATGATCCCATGCTAAAACCTAGAAAGTTCAAATTATGCCCCAGATATAATATTAAATTTATATTTTAGTTTAAAATCAAATGAAAATATAATTATAAATCATTAGTAAATAAATTATAATGTAAATGACCATTTTTAGGAAAAAATATCATAAAAAATAAACTACTCCTAAAAAAGTTATAAAATTTCAAAAAAATATATGATTTCAAATTATATAATATATAAGACATTGGAGTAGTAGGCGAATCCCTCTTATTCCTACACAAACATTGAAAAAAATAATTACACGTTTCACTCTAGAGAATGAGTGGTAGGCGAATCACTCTAATTCTTGAGTGGATTTGATCCCTCTAATTTTTTTAGAGACATTGAAAAAAATTAATTACACATTTCACTCTTGAGAATGATTGGTAAGGCCTGAAAAAAATTAATTACACATTTCACTCTTGAGAATGATTGGTAGGCGAATCCCTCTAATTCATGAGTGGATTTGATCCCTCTAATGGCAGTAGCTTAGTGTCGATGTTCCAGTACAGAAACTAAAGATAGTAAGCTTACATGAATATAATGTAATTATGCGCAAATATATGTTAGCCTTGCACATGGTTTTAAAACCATGTGCAAGGCCTCCTAAGCAACCATGCAAGGCTTCTTAAACAACCCAACAACCCATGGTAAATTGCACTCAAGGAGATTTGTTAAATTTTTTTACCAAATTTCAATTAAAAATAAAGAAAATAAAAAATAAACTACTCCTAAAAAAATTATAAAATTTCAAAAAATATATTAAATTTCAAACACTAATCAATACCTTCATTTTCCAAGATTGTTTTTCCATGAGCATTGCACCATCCATCCATGAATCATAATGAAACAAAATTAAGATATGCTCAAATTTTGAATTCATTATTATACTTTAAAATTTCTAAAAAGATTAGACCTGTAATTTCAAGTCTCCGTCGTTGGATGACCGAATTTCTAAACATGTTTGGATCAAGTGAAAATGGTGAAGAGCATCTCAATCTCTGTCACCATGCTCAAACTCAGCTAGGCGTTGAAGAACGCTGCTACATTTCCTCATAAATGAATTTGCTACATGCTGAGCAAGGGGAGCACCATTCTGAATGCAAAGATAACGAATCTAACGACAAATCCAACTAGCCAAAGAACTGACCAACTCTCACAAGCACCATGTGAGAGTTGGAGTTGAGTTGAATTAGCAGCTCCTCACACGAGATAGTCATTGATAGGAATATCATACTCGAGAATCGGCATTTGCATGAAGAGACGTAAGCAAAAACGATGTTATACATATCCAAATGCAAATGACGATTTTTTAAATTCAAATGAGAAGTGTAATTATATTGTAATTGTTGTACTTCAAAGCTGGAAAGCATATTAAAATTTCCTTAGTTTAGGAAATTGTAGCTGGCAACGAAATCCCAAGTTCAAAATTTACAAATATGTTTTACTAGCATAGATCTATCTTAAAAAAATCTACCAATTGTAGAAATAAATCAAATTTCTAACTGTAAATCTTTTTTAGTGGAAATGTTGAAAAAATGTACAGTAATGTAGAATATGCCTCTTCTAAGAAAAACAAAAGAAGAGTGATTGTTTGAGGTAAAATGGAAAACCCTAGACTGATTGTAAATCTAAACCATATTTTCATTTATTTAATCCTTACAAAATCATTGTCTCTATTTTCCACTTTAACAATTTATTCAATCCTTAATACTTATTACTTAGATTGAGATAATTCTATGTATGTTTTCAACTTAACCTATTCCTTACAATGTTGATCAAACTCCAATTTTGTGTCACTGCCCACGACTCAAACCAGCTTAAGATCCAAATCCTAGGCTCTATCAAGTGCCCAGAGGGATCAAATCTCCCGAGGTCCAAACCTCTTCTGAGGTAGTGTACTCAAGGAGGTTTGCACCTCTCGAGATTTGATCCCTCTCGGCGCTTGATAGAACCTAGGATTTGGATCTAGGCTGGCAATAACTAGTTGTCGTCTCTTCTCACACACTAACACACTAACTATATCTCAAGTTGTTGAAATTTTATATTTTTGTTTTTTAAATATATGTTTCATTTTTCATATAAATGTCTATATACATTAATGATATATTTGTGAATATTTGATTAAAAATATTATTTATAAACCATTTAGACTTCTCAATTTTATTTGCATTTGATTTTTTCATTATATATTTTTTCTTATATCTTAACTTATTCCTATCCATAACTTATTCATATCCATAGTCATACTCCATTATACTACTATGCAACATATGACATGCTATAGAAAATGTCCTTAGAAAATTAATATGTCATTTCAAATGGGATTATGACCAGTACTCATCTCTATTGAAGTACATGCGGGGAGATTCGTGCCAAGGAAACAATGTGAAGGGATCTTTCAAATGTTGTGCAATAGCGTTCGTCAATGGCAGAGTCTAAAGTTATAGCATCTTGGTCATATTAGTACGCAAGACTTCAGTTTAATGTTGAAACAAGAACTTGTTTTGTTCTTGGATCTTAGAGAAGGACTTGATATCATATTTTTGTTAAGGGTGCCTATTTGGCAAACAACAATGCCCTCAATTGGCAAAGGAAGAAAGTAATAGGGCAAAAGATTGAGGTTTTGTTGTCTGTTCGTCTTGTAATTAGTGGCTAAGGGATCCCAGAGATCCACATGAATGAGTCCCGTCAAGAATACGGTGAGGGGTAGTTAAGTTTACAAGTTGAGAAAAGTCAACATGGGCTCACGCAAACCTCGAGAGCAATAAGTCAAATTGTTAGAAAAATGGACATGTAATTCACTAACGTAATATTGTGGTAATGGTTAGTTTAGCGACCTGAAAGATTTTTAACATCTCTTTTAGGCTTATTATGCAAAATTTGAAAAAAGCAATAAAATAAGATCGTTTCAACAATTGAAAGCTCTCTGTTAAACTTCAATGGCGTAACCTCCAAAACTTATATTTCTATTATCCCTATTTGGAAACACTATTTAAAAAGTACCTTAATTAAACGGAGTGCATAACTATTTTTCTGTTGTGCTTTGAGTAAACTAACTTTTTAAATGCATGGAGTAGCCTATCTTCTTATTACGATTTTTTTGTTCGATAAGCCAAAGGAACAGCGCTTGTTATATGTGGCCGAAGATTTTGTAGAATAAAACCAATGTCACTTGAGTTTTAGAGCGAACAAGACAACTACTGGGTTTGGGTTTGGTTTGGTTTTGTGCATATTGTTATTTGGCCATGCATGTCACTAGCATTCGGTCATGTCTTAGACCAAATGAAATCATTAATACATTATGGTTCATTACGCCTGCTCCTTCTCTTAAAATAAATTTACCCTATTTTCCTAAAATTATAAATCACTGGCCTGGATTAGCTGAAAAAAAATCAATTTTTTACTAAAAAGTCTGAAATATAAAAATGATCGAAAATTGGATTTTTCTTATGTCATTGCGCATTGGAGTTCACGTGCAATTTCACTGGTAAAACTGAAAACAGTAGAGTCCATAATGATACCTGTGCTTCCCGGTCTGAGACGCCTGTAGTATCTTGCATCGCATATGAACACTTTTCGTACCTTTCCAGCGTCTTGTTCACGCTAATAAAATGATAAATATAGACAAACCGTAAGAAGATGTAGTGAAATACCGAATGCAACATAAATCCCAATCAAAATGCTCACACTTCAAAACGGCCGTAGCACCATATCTGAAAGGAAAAGAGTATTCTATGCATGACGCAGAAGCATGTAAAATGAAACTAAAGTTGAAAAAAATAACCCCGAAACTTCGGAGAAAAAAATTGAACATACAAGAACTCGTAGACTAGGAGAATGGCAGCATAGCAGGGGCTGCAATTAGCATTGACAGCATATCAGGGGCTACATTTATCATAATTAGGCCAATAGGTCTTACAATAACACTGGCCTTATATTCTCCATTTTTCTCCCAAATCATATCTACAAAAATTCTAGAATCATGGAGAAGTTGACACTCGTACAAACAATATCATGGTAGTTTTTGGTAGTTACTCAAGGGTTTTTAAAGAATTAATGGAGCTTTATCAACACAGAAAATCGTTGTCATGGTGCTGCTGAAGGTGATAACTGTGATAGGGGAAAAGGACGACGCATAAATTATTAAATTGTGAGAAGGATGACTACCGCATCTCGGAGGTTTGTTTGGATTGCTTCCATGGATAATCTTATATCTGATCCAGATTTCTAGAATTGTCATAATCAATTGATTTTGAAGCCTAGTGATTAAAGGTAGTAGTTTAAAAGTTTTTATGTTAAATTTTTTTTTTTATTAGTTGTAAGAAGAGTTTTAATTTTTTTAAATAATAGGAATTTTAGTAAATCTTATTAATTCTTAAAATTAAAACCATAAAATATTGGGTTATATTTCTTTTAAAGTATTCAAATTTTTAAGCTTTTTATATAGTTTTTTGCTATATTTTTTTTAAGATATTCAAATTTGTAAAGGTTTTATATAGTTTCTTGATAATTTTGGTGATTTTTAGAGTAAATTTTTTTTATGTTAGACTAATCTTTTTGAATGTAAAAATAAAAATAAACAATTTCTTTTTAAAAGTAAAAACTTAATTCATTATCTCTAAAAAATTTCTAAATATATTACCTATATCGCTATTTATAGTCAAATATAAGTATAGTATCTCATAATCAGACTTTAACTGACTTCTGAATTTATAAGATGAGGCTATCTTTAGGATCATCATCATATACATGTTAGAAAACAGTAATTAACTCTAGTCTTAGTTAGTAGGTCAATTCTATTATAAGAAGTTACGCTAAGTCTAGTTAGTTAGTTATAATGAACTAGTTAGTTAGTTATCATTCAGTTCATTAGCATGCATAGTCTTCACTCTTAGTTAATTACATGGCATAAGTCTTTAAATAAATTCCTTCGGGTTCGTTGTAATTGCGAGAAATGGATCTTCCTCATTTTTATCAATAAAGTTTTGCAGAGCTGCAACTCAGGTTTGTATAATATTTATGTTAAATTTCTCTGCCTCCAAGCTTCATATTGGTATCAGAGAGTTGAGGATGGAGATCAAAAGAAGATCAGAGAGAGCGCCAAAGCGTAGGAAGAAGATCAAAGAGAGCGCCAGAGTTTGGAGAAAGGTGCGAGTCCGAAGAAGCAATATTTAGACGTGCAGACTTGAAGCCGTAGTCAATCGCAAGTAACTAGTGTACCTAGTCGCGACCATAGCAGGCTCGGTCGCAGGCACTCCACCGTCTTGGGTGAGACCATTGCAGATTCGCCTTCGTCAAGGGTTTAACCAAGAGTTGTAATCGCAACTGTCGTAGATAATCCATGTCCGCAGGTGTTACAAAAAGAAATTCCTATGGCTTGGGGTACCACAACAGACAGTTTGACTCCAGAAATCAATCCTTTCCAATATGCAATAGAAATTAAATGTCTAACACTAAAGGATCAGACCTCGTACCTTATTCTGGACGGTTGAAGTAGATCCCCATTGAGCTTTCCAACTTCAGCTTGAATTGATTATTCACTTCCTCAACAACAAGTAAAAAATACAAGCATACTATGTATATTGGTGTTAGATCTATTCTAGCATATATAATCAACAATGTATAAGCATTTGAAATCATCCCATGGATAAAATATTCATTCAAACATACATTATTGGACAAAAAAAGATATTTCTATTAATATAAAATCAGAGATTACAATGGATACAACCTCTGTCGGCATGTCTGTGAATTGGAGAAACTGAATCCCCCACTTGGGCCTCCACCACTTCAATCCTTCATCTCTCGATAGCAAGCTCACAAGCAATAGGCAAGCTTGGGAAGAACACAAAAGTGCTCCAAGGGACAAAGGGATGCAGACTCAAGCATAAGTTTCGGCAACAATGGACTATAGTTTCTTTGCTCTCAATTCTCTCTTATGCCTTCAATGTACCAAAGAGTTCCTTATATAGCTTTTCAAAGGGGTAATGAAAGGTCGAATCCGAGCGATCTCAAGGCATATGGAAGGCCAGGAGTCAAGTGAGCCGGATCCATGTCAAGGAAAACTCCAAAAGGATTTGGATTTTGTACACATCCCGATGTACGTTGTTTTTGTGGTCAAACCCGCGTATATACGCGATTAGGGGTTTAAAAGTCACGTATATGAGTTTACACATATTTGTAGGGATGGTCTAGGAAACATCAAAGGACAAAAAATGGTCCAAGGGTCTAAGGAGCCTGTAGAGGGACAGGGGAAAGGCCTTACAAGTGTGATTCACCTCGAGTGGTAAAATCAGCTATAACAACAGGGGCGACCGTTGAGGGAAAACTTACGAATTTTTAATATCCAGACACTATCACAACAACTGAGTAGCACAGGGTGCGGCTAGGAAAGATGGCTGCTAGAAGCTATTATCAGTCACAGATTTCTCCTCTTACGGGAAAAAATGACTATGATATATGGGTCACAAGGATGGAGGTCTAAGATTAGAAGATGTGTGGGAATATATCGTGGGTGGTTATTCCGAACTAGAAGATGCTACAAATGAACCAGCCCTATCAAACGAAAAAAAAAGAAACACTAGGATTCACAAAAAGAAGGATGTGAAAGAAAAGCATCATATCATGAATGCATGAATGCGTTGGATAATAGCGTATTTCTAAAGGCCTAGACCTTATTACACTTTAAAGACCCATGGGAAACCTTAGCCACTAGTAACTAGTGTGGTACAAACTGCTAAACTTCAAAACTTAAGAAGAGATTTTGAAGATTTAGAGATGAAAGAATCAGATACAACAGATTCATTTATGACTCAAGTCAGGGGCATAGTTAATCAAATGAATAAGTATGGTGAAAAGATAACTGATCCATACCTAGTAAATTTGAAAGGTTTTAAGAATCTATACCTAGTAAATTTGATCCAAAAGTTGCAGATATCAAGGAAGAGAAAGATATAAACTAATTATCTGTAGATGAGTTGACATGATCGTTCCTATCATATGAATCCAAAATCAACAGGAATGAGGATTCCTCTCTAGAGACTGCCTTCAAAGCCAAGGTCTCATTCTCAAAAGGCAGAGGAAGAGGCAAAAGCAGGCGAAGCAATGGCAAGGAATATCAAGACAAGAAAATGGGAGGGATGGCAAAAAGAGATATGATAAATCAAATACTAAGTGCTATTATTACAATAATTTTGGTCATTATGCTAGTGATTGCAAAAAGAAGAAAGCTATTATGAGCTGATATTTCGTAGTGCAGGTTTGACATTTTTGCTGAAGATTCTACAATGTTATTGAACTAGTCAATGTTTCGATCCATCTATTTGTGGCTCATCTTTGGGACGAAGAATTGCCACAGATAGATGGCTTGAAACATTGACTGGTTCGATAACAACATCATAGAATCTCCATCAAATATGTCAGAAGAAATCTAATTAAGCAAAACGGAATACCAATGTGACTAACACCTCTAATAACAATGAAGATTTGTTATTTCTTACATGGCATGCTGCATATGAAAAGTACCCAAAGGGACTTTGGATTTTTAGATAGTGGGTGCAGCAACAATATGATAGGTGATAGAAGTCTAGTTGCAGAACTAGATGAGTCAGCGAAGACAGAGGTTAAAGTCAGGACGAATGATATAATTCCAGTTGTTGGAAAAGGAGTGGCCAACATATTGACCAAATAGGGCACTGGAAAACCATCACAAATGTGTATTATGCTCTAGGGTTGAAGCATAATTTGCTCAGCAATAAGCAACCCACTCAAAATAAATATAGACTCATCTTCGAGGGATCAAAATGTGCCATATATGACAAACCTCCAAGTAGGAAGTTAATCATCTTGGTACAAGTGACTAGAAACACAATGTATCCTCTAGTCATGAGTTGGTGCAAGCAGGTAAGCTCTTTTGCCCAAAAAGAAACATGCACGGATGATTTTTGGTTATGGCATTTTAGATTTGGACATCTTCACTTTGCTAGTCAGAAACTATTGCAACAAAAAGACATGGTTAAAGGATTAACCCCTATTAAGAAGATAGCAAGCGCATGTGAGTGCTTCATTCTTGCGAAGTAGCACAAGGATAGCTTCCCTAAAGGTATGTCCCGAAGGGCACATGCACCCCTAGAACTAGTTCATACTGAACTGTGTGGTCCAATGCAAACTCAGTCACTTGGTGGCAGTTATTATTTTCTTACATTCATTGATGATTTCAACAAAAAAACATGGGTGTACTTCCTTCGTCATAAGTCAAAAACTTTTGACAAGTTTAAGGAATTTATGGCTTTGGTTGAAAATCAAAGTAGCCATCAAATCAAATTATTGAGATTAGGTAGAGGGGGAGAAAGTGTGACTTAGGATTTCATGATTACTGCAAACAACATGGAATCAATAGGCAATTCACTACAAGCCATACACCTCAATAGAACGGTGCAACATAACGTAAAAAGAGAACCATTATGAATATCGTAAGGAATATGTTGTAGGGAATAAACATGTCTCATGAATTTTGGGGAGAGGCAGTGGCTTGCGTTGTTCATGTGTTGAACAGATCTCCCACCAAAAGTGTGAAGAACAGAGTACCACAGAAGCATGGATGGGTACTCCTTGTAGCGATGCACATTTTAGAATATTTGGTTGTATATCTTACTCTCATGTAACTAAATAACTTAGAAGTAACCTGGATGACAAGAGTAATAAATTCATCTTTCTTTGATACTGCGAAGACTCTAAAGCTTACAAGCTACATAACCCTATGACCAAAAAGGTTATCATCAATAGAGAGGTATTGTTCAAAGAGCAAGAGTCATGGGATGGAACCACATATAAGTTTGTTGAAGCTGTAGTACCTCAACCAAATGACGAAGAAGAAGAGGAGCAGATTGAACAAAATAGATAGTAGAATCCTATAGCATTGTCACCAGCAGTAAGTACTCCACCCTATGTTACCAGAAAAGTGACGGTGGTCTATGTTTCTCACATAAAACACCATAGAAACGGGGACGAGACGGAAACCGCCATTTTCTACAGTCATTTTCGCTTCTGCAACCAAAAAACTGTTTCTTAAAAAACCCAGCGTTTTTCCCAGCGGTTTATACAGAAACAAATTTTTGTTTCTTTGGGAAGTGGTTTGTTTTTGGGTTTAATTTTTAGATGTTTAGTAGGGGGTTAAGCAAGCCAGTGTGGAAATTCTAGAAGATCTCCAGACCCTTCGAGGACAAGGATGTTGTGCTATATCTGAATGGACTACAAATGGCTATAAGCACATGACTACACATGGCAATTCATTAACACCAAGTATAGATATGACAAATTAAGGATATACTACTCTATTGTGATTGTAAACGAGGCGAATTGCATCATGGACCCATTGCTGTTGTAAAAAATGTGCTATCAATTGCAATATATACTGTTATAGTCTCGGCATCGATGGTGCCTATCTAGGGATATATTGTAATGCTTGTAAATTGGTTTTTCCAAGGATATAATGCATTGCTTCTAAGTTCGTTTTATGTTTCCTTTAATGCTTTCGCTATTGAATATTATGAAGCTAGCAAACTTTCCAGAAATTTATGGTTTGCTTACAAATTCGTCTGTCCACTCTAAAATGATCAAATGATTCTATTAATTAAGAAAACTTTCAAAGAATTTGAGGTCCCATATGTAAAATGTTAGTTCTTTTAGGATGGGTGAAAGATTGTGCATGTGCCATTGTTAAAGAGTTCAAGAAGTAAAAGACTATAGTATATTTCAAATTAAAATGTTTTATAGCATTATATTTAAAAATTAAAGGTGATATTTTTTATTTTTTTAATAATTTTATATATATTTTAAAATTTTATAAATATGTATATTGGTGAATTTAATGGCGAACCTCATTTCAAATCTCATAAAAATTTTCAAATTTTAACTGAATTTCAAGGTTGTTAAATTAAAATTCGAACCAGAACCATGTGACATAGGTGGAAACCACGTAAATGTTGACAATCCTAAAATTGAATGGCCATTAAATGATGTGCAATTGTAGTAACTTTGAAATGAAGTTTCCCGCTCCACCCTGCAACCTGTCTTGCAACGTGCATCCACTTAAAAGAACTAATAGTTTGTTTCTTGCATTGAAGTGAGAATAACTGGGTGGAGCAGCCTCGAGTATGAGCGGGAGTTTGTTAGTCTTTGGCTGCATTGAAGCTAAACTTTGTTGCATTGAAGCTAAAATTAACTGGGTGGAGTGGGTTTGAGCCTAGAGTTTGAAATGTTGAGCTAAGTCCAGTCATTACTAAAATGTGTAGATTGTCACAATATTCAATTTATATATTTTAATTAATTATTTTTTTGTTTTTCTCTCTCCTCGTTTCTTTAATGTGCGAAACCTGGAAACTTCATTTCTTGTACCGTTCTCGTTTCTCGTTTCATTTCCCGTTTCTCGTTTCTGGTAACATAGACTCCATCAATGACACCTACAAATTCAATTCGAGATGAAGCATCAATATCTGCAAATCGATATACTCTCGGTCCTCAATCAGGTAATGATTCTGATCATAGCAATAGAAAGACTAGAATTTTACAAGAAATTTATGATGAATTAGATGCAAATACCATTTTTTTCTTTCTTTCTAGTCAACATATGTTTTTTGAAGTGGCAGTAAAAGAAGAGCATTAGGTAAAAGCTATGGATGAAGAGATAGATTCCATTGAAAGAAATGGTACATGGAATCTTGTTGACTTGCCTAAAGATAATAAAACCACTCGCGTGAAGTGCATTTATAAGACAAAACTTGATGAAAAAGGTGAAACTGGTAAGTACAAGACAATGTTAGTAGCAACAGCTTTCTTGCAACAACTAGGAGTTGATTTTGGAGAGACTTTTGCACCAGTAGCCAGATTGGACACCGTGAGAGCAGTCTTAGCAATAACAACTCAGAACAAATGGAACGTGTATCATATGGATTTCAAGTTGGCATTCCTAAATGGGAGTCTTAAAGAAGAAATTCAAGTGCAGCAGACACAAGGATATGAAATAAAAGAACATGAAGAGAAAGTTTACAAGTTGAAGAAGGCTATATATGGGCTCAAGCAAGCTCCAAGAGCTTGGCACAACCGAATTGATTCTTATATGATCAGTAATGGATTTAGCAGAAGCAACAACGAACCAATACTTTACACAAAGGTAAATCGACATGGACAAATTTTGATAATTTGTTTATCAGTAGATGATAAGAAGAAAGAGTTTGAGATGATAGATCTAGGTTTGATGAACTTCTTTCTTGGCATAGAGGTAAAACAATATGAAAAAGGTATATGTATTTGTCAAGGTAAATATGTTAATGTTGTGCTTAAGCGATTCAGAATGGTCAATTGCAACCAACGCCGGTATTAGTAACAACAGGTACAAAGTTGAGCAAAGAAGATGAAACTCCCAAAGTAGATCCAACATTGTATAATAGACTTGTAGAAAGTCTCATGTATCTCACAGCTACGACACCAAATATTATGTATGCAATCAACTTGATTTCTAGGTTCATGGAGTCTCCCAAGCGACTCTCCACATTGGCAAGTTGGAACAAGGATCTTATAAGTTATGATATGTTGTAGGGACTTCAAGCTATGGCATTTTATAATCGAGCACTGAATATGATGTTTGACAGGTTATATCGATAGTGATTTTGCAGGAAGTTTTGATGACAGGAAGACCACTTTAGATCATGGTTTTCATTGGCTCGGGGGTGATTTCATGGGCATCCAAGAAGAAACCCATTATGATTATTTCATCAGCAGAAGAAGAATATGTAGCAACTACAACAACACCATACCAAGCAGTCTAATTATGTAGAGTTTTGGACGGTATTCAAGTAGAAACAAGAAGGACCAACAAAAATTTATTGCAACAACAATTCTATGATTTCTCTGTCCAAGCACCATGTATTTCACCAAAAGAGCAAGCACATTGATATCAGATATCACTTCATAAAAGAACTTGTAAACAATGGTGAAGTTCATGTAGAGCAATGTAAATCAATTGATCAATTGGATGGCATATTCATAAAGCCATTGACAAAATATATTTTTGAAATTCATAGAGATAATTTAGACATTGTAAAAGACGCAATAGTCAATGGTACTAATTAAGGCGGAGTGTTAGAAAACAGTAATTAACTCCCGCTTAGTTAGTAGGTCAGTTCTATTATTAAAAGTTAAGTCGAGTCTACTTAGTCGGTTATCATTCAATTCATTAGCATACATATTCCTAGTTAATTACATGACATACGTCTTTAAATCAAGGCTTTCAGGTTAATTATAATTGCAAGAAATAGATCATCTTTATTTTTCTCAATAAAGTTTTGCAAAGCTACAACTCAAGTTTGCATAATATTTGTGTTATATTTCTCTGCATCCAACCTTTACTCTAATGTCTAATTTACCTTTGTAGATTATGCAAAGTGGTTGGAGAAGTTTAAAAAATAAAAATAAATAAAAAGTATGCAAAGTGGCTGGAGAAGTTTAAAAAAATAAAATAATAAGTGACAACATCTTTTAATTAGGAGATGACACATGCGATGAAATGTCTAATTTACCTTTGTAGATTATGCAAAGTAGTTGGAGAAGTTTAAAAAATAAAAAATAAAAAATAAAAGTATGCAAAGTGGCTGGAGAAGTTTAAAAAAATAAAATAATAAGTGACAACAAGATGACACATGAGATGAAATATTTCTGGAATAAAATATGATTCTCTTTAGGAAAGAAAGTGACCAATGAGCCTCCTAAATCAAACGAATACCATCATCTAACTCTAACTTTTGAATCCATCCATCATCTAACTCTAACTTTTGAATTCATAGTATCCTATGCAATGATAAATGAGCACACCTCATTTATAGTTTCAAAAAACACAAAACTACAATTATAGTGATCTCTGGGAATATGATATTTAGTATCAACTCGAGACTATTGTGAACAAACACGATCTGGTGTCCCAAAGGGAATCTCAGGCTCACTACTTAGTTTTTTCACGGTATTTCAAAAGGGTGGTGACCCATTCACATAAAAAAAAAATGTTTGGCATAAAGGACAACTTAGGTACGAGGACTCCAACAGTAGTTTATGGGTATTTTTTATTATTATTATTGTATGATATAATTTATTTAAAAAGATTTTATAGATATGAGAGATTTAAGAAAAGTAATATAAATATGTTTAATAAAAAAAATTCAGTCATTGTATACAAATATGGTTACTCAATATCATAAAAAAAAATTTAATATAACATCATTTACCATTAAAATACAAATTTTAAAATCTTTTTTTCTATTTCTCAATAACCTTCTTCTAAAAGGTTATGAGTACATAAAGTTAAAATGTACATTATAATTTCATAACTACGAAGCACATATTTAAAACACACTTTATATTAGAAATAACGAGTGTACAAATTCGGGCCATGTATCTCTTAGATTTTCTTTGGAATGTATGAATCATCAATTCACTATTATAACAACCATATATGTTCACTATTATAACAACCATATATGTAATAACTTATTTTAATTCCATGTACAAAACTTATTTGTCCAATAATCTTGCACAAAAATTATCCATTACTTTATTATTGTACTTATATTTTATAAAATATGTATTATTCATTTTCAACTATATATCATGGGGATTAATCCAAGGTCACCACTGGATTTTGGGTGTGGAATTCAACATGATCACCTCCATTCTAGAAAAAAAGGAGGCATAAGGTGCCTGAACAATGTATGCCTGGCTTTCCATTCAATCATTCCTAAATTAAATCTTGTGGACACTGAGCCAAAAAACCGCTTGTATGCATGGAATAATAAGCATGGGGCCACATTAAGTGTCCTCAAATCTTTATCAATTCTTACTTTCAAATCAACTTCTTTATCAAGGGATTCTTTTAGAATCCTCCATTCTTCCAAGGGTTGGCTTAGATCACTGGAAAATTAGCCTCAAAGATGAAATGGATGCAAACCAAGAAATCGAACTTTCATATTTGAAATATTTTGGCGCATCACCCCATCTTCATGGAGAACCTCACTTGATGGCGGAGGAAGCTAAGACAAACTATGGCTACAAAATGTTCCAATTCCAACAACACCGAAAATATGTCAAAAGTCGGATTAAAACTTGGACTCATGAAATCTTTGGCATTATTTTTTAGACCAGAAAATATTTGATGGAACAAATGAATCGACTCAAACAAACCGTGATATAGAAAGGATACAATGAGGATTTCCTACAGGAGGAGAGCAATCTTCAATTATAGCTTAATCAAAGAAACAAGCAAGAGGAAACTCTTTGGAAACAAAAATCTCGGGTTAGATGGCTCAAGGAGGGTGAAAAAAACACAAAAACCTTTCATGCTTCCATGATTCAATATAAAAAGAATAATCACATTGTCCATCTCCACAACACTCGAGGCCTAAAACTAACCCACCATGAGGATATTGAAAAGGAGCTCATCACTTTTTATCAACAACTTTTGAGAGAGTCCCTAAGAAGAAGGGAAGATGCAATCAACAAAATTGTGTCCAATCTCTTTCCTTGTCACAACAGATCAAAATGATAGCCTACTTCACAAAATCTCCCTGGATGAAGTGGAAAAACATGTCATGGATATGGCAATAGGGAAATCTCCAAGGCTTAATGGATTCACAACTGACTTCTATCATCCCTATTGAAAGATAATTCAACATGAGGTTTGGAAGGTAGTTGAAGGATCTAGATCACGATTGGACATTCTACCTGCTCTCAACTCCACTTTCCTAACTATCATCCCCATGGAAGACAATGCCTCCTCGCTAGGTAAATTCCATCATATTTCTCTCCACAATGTTATTTTCAAGATCATCACTAAAGTGATTGCTAACCATTTGAAAGCGATTTTTCCTCACCTCATTTCCGAGGAGAAATCTATATATGTCGAAGGTTGACAAATCCTAGATGGCATCATCTTGGCACACGAAACCATCCACACCCTCGAAACTTCCAAAAGGTTGGCATGTTGCTTAAACTTGATCTCTCTAAGGATTTCGACTAGCTCATTTGGTGCTTTATTTATCGAATTTTTCTTGCGTTTGGATTCTCCCCTCATTGGACTAATTGGTTTATGGCCCTTATTTCTTCATCCTTCTTCTACATTTTATTCAAAGACTCTTCATAAGAAACCTATTCTCCTTCTTGTGGGATATACTAAGGTGACCCTCTTTCTCCTTTCCTTTTCATCCTTATGGTTGAAGGACTTGGAAGGGTGCTTAAATACATAGCGCAAAAGCAACATCTGAAAGGACTAAATCCTTCCCATGATGAACTTGTCTCTTCCCATATCCAATTTGTTGATGATACCATGCTCATTAGAAAATTGTTGGTAAAGGAAGTAAGAACTATTCAATCTATCCTCCAATTTTTCTTTGATTCTCTAGGCATGACCCTTAATCCCAACAAATTGAAAATCATCTTCTTCAATACTCCTATTGCCCTACAAATGTAAATTGTCAACATTTTAAATTTCAGACGAAGCTCTCTCCCATCCAAGTACTTAAATGCCCCTCTTACAGCAGCTGCTCGAAACAACTCCTGGGAATATCCTATAGACAAGATGGAGAAAAGACTCTTTAGTTGGAATTTTTGCTCCCTTGACATGGCTAGCCAACTGACTCTCCTTAACTCTGAGTTGTGAAGCTTTCCTACTCACCTCTTTTATGTGCTTTCCTCTCTCAAATACATTATCAAAACCATTAAGAACATTTAACGATCTTTTCTCTGAGGAGGAACTCAAACCAACAAGAAATGGGCCATTGTAGTATGGTTTAAGGCGTGCTTCCCAAAAAGGCAGGGCGGGCTAGGTGTTCGAGATACTAAATTTGAAAGTCACGCTTTGGGCACCAAAACTTGGTGGAGATGGATGCACAATACTTCCTCACTTTGGGGAAGGTCTAGAAATTAAAATATGCTTCGAGACTTGAGGACAAAGATTTTATCAGACTGAAAGGTTTCCTCCCTGGATCTCTTATATGGAACACAACCTACAAAAATAAAAGTCATATTCAACAGCATTCTTTCTGGGAAATTTGCAATGGCCAATATGCACCATTAGAGAAATTTCAACTCAAAATGGACCTCCTAAAAAAAATTAATAAAATAATAGTTAAAATAATAAAATAATATTTATTAATTTTGGAGGAAGAAAAGAAAAAAACTACTTTTTTGTTTGTATTTTCGACATATCTCCCCGTGTTTTTATTCAAATTTAGATAAGGAGAGCTCGTTGGATGCGGAATTAAATTCCGCATCCAACGAGTACCCACTCGGCATACTTTTGACGAACCCCTCTACCCCAAAAACAAGAAATACCTGAAAAAAATGTGATGATGACTTTTGACGAACCCCTCTACCCCAAAAACAAGAAATACCTGAAAAAACGTGATGATGATGTCATCATCACGTTTTTTCAAGTATTTCTTGTTTTTTGGGTAGAGAGGTTCATCAAAAGTATGCCGAGTGGGTACTCGTTGGATGCGGAATTTAATTCCGCATCCAACGAGCTCTCCCGATCTAAATTTGAGTAAAAACACGGGGAGATATGTCGAAAATACAAACAAAAAAGTAGTTTTTTTTCTTTTCTTCCTCCAAAATTAATAAATATTATTTTATTATTTTAACTATTATTTTATTAATTTTTTTTAGGAGGCCCATTTTGAGTTGAAATTTCTCTAATGGTGCATATTGGCCATTGCAAATTTCCCAAAAAGAATGCTGTTGAATATGACTTTTATTTTTGTAGGTTGTGTTCCATATAAGAGATCCAGGGAGGAAACCTTTCAGTCTGATAAAATCTTTGTCCTCAAGTCTCGAAGCATATTTTAATTTCTAGACCTTCCCCAAAGTGAGGAAGTATTGTGCATCATCATCATCACGTTTTTTCAGGTATTTCTTGTTTTTGGGGTAGAGGGGTTCGTCAAAAGTATGCCGAGTGGGTACTCGTTAGATGCGGAATTAAAAATTCCGCATCCAACGAGCTCTCCCGATCGAAATTTGAGTAAAAACACGGGGAGATATGTCGAAAATACAAACAAAAAAAGTAGTTTTTTTATGATACCTATCCCCAAATTTATATTAAAAAAGTGTTTAAGACCTATAAGGTATTTCAAATTTAAAGCAATTTCATTAGCTAACACATGATGACATGGAATTTGAGTTAAAGTTAAAAGGCCCATTTTGAGTTCAAATTTCCTCTAACGCTCTTTTGGGAGGAACAGGGCAACAATCAACACATATGCTTTACTATCCTAACAATCAAACTCTTCGAGCAACCCTCTAGACTTCCAACAAGAGTCTGGTTTCCCATTACTGGGAGGATTTTGTTTCCCGTAATGATTGGAGAAGATGGAAGGCCCGAGATCAATGGTCGGATCCTCACCCCAAGTTTCATTGGGATCACAACTACATTTGAACACAAAATCCAACGACATACTTTGACGATACCCAAAAAATTGGTTGTATTGTCGGAATATTACCTATTGAATTTGAAAATTTCTTCATTTTTTTGCCATATGCCCCTGATAATCGTCGAATTTCCAACACCCGTACAATTTTCGTCGGATTGTAAATGGTTAGGAAAATATACATCGTCTTTCCGACAATTTTAGAAGATATTGTAATTATTTTCTTGTTTCCCTTTTTACTTAATAAACCTCCTTATTTATTACTCCAACGTTTATATGGTTACATATGGTTACTGTCATCAGAGATCCAACAGAAACTCCTTTATAAAAATTTGAAATATTAGAAACATTCCAAAATTTTCACTATAGTAACAATAGTTTGTGGAGGTTGGAGGGATTGTTTTTCGTGCAAAAAAACAAAATTATTTTATTTGTTGCTATCATTACAAATATGTGAATTGTGGAGCTTTATTTTTTGAGATCAATAACCATCACTCAATCTTGGCGAAGGAAAATGTCACATAACATTCCTCGAGAACAAAATCAAGAATTAGTTGCTAGATTGTGGGATGGAGGGAAAAGAAAGGGTGATCAAGAATTACTTTCAAGATTATGGGTTGGATTTAATACAAGATCGCTTGATCCGAGAACAGAGTCCTATGCTCTTCCAAGCCAATGTGAACATGTATTTTACTCAGAGGTTCCAGGTAGAGGGGGTTGGTTGATTTGTTGTTAGACATGACCGAAGAGGAAGTTTGGTAAAGTATAATGTAGAGGAAGAAGAGGGTATTGAATAAGAAGATGATCATGTAGAGGATCAACAATCAGATGATCACGTGCCAGAGGAATATGTCGAAGAAGTTGAACCAGATGATGTAGGAGAAATGTTCATGAAGATGATATAGACAATGACATTATCGAAACTGACATCAATGACGATGATATGGCTAATCCTTACAAAGTTGGATCTGGTTCAAATGATACATATGTGGACTTGGATGAAGAAGATGATCAATAATATTGAAGTGTATGAGGTATGCAGTTATATCAATACTATATTGATTTATTAATAGAAGTATTGACTTGTAATGGTACATAATTAATTGTTCTTAAGTTTTATTCCATTTTGTATGTCGACATAGAATGTAGGCAACATTGTTTCTTAACTACGACAAAAAAAACATTCATTTATTTTCTAGTACATAGATTTTGTGGGGTTATGGGGAATTGACAGTGACGTGAGGAGGGGGGGCAGATGAGCTTCCACCATGTGGTTGGCCCTGTTCGGTAGAGAATATTAAACTATTCTTTAAACAATGAGAAGACCGGTAAGGTAATGCATAGTATGCTTATTTCACCTTTATTATTATGTGATAGTTCATAACCCAAAAATAAGGCACGCTCGCTGATCATGTACTTGAACCTGCATATAATAAGTGACATGTGAACAGGGCCAACGTTGAAATTTTTTAATTTGTGCTTGTATGGACTGAAATTTGACTTGGTTAGACTAGACGCATGCGTTGACGTTATGGGAGGGTTTCGAGATCAAACATGACTCACAAAAATAGTTCGACAATCAAACAACAAACTTATAGATTAAATGTGAAGGAGATGAAATACATAAATCCAACATCAAATTTCCATATGAATCGTGATTCCTCTACAGATATATATGATCAAATATTTGGTTGTTTCATAACCCAAAAATAAGGCGTGCCAGTTAATCATGTACTTGACCCTACATATAATATGTGACATGTGAATGGGGCCAAAATTGATTTTTTTTCAATTTGTGCTTGTATGGATTGAAACTCGACTTAGTTAAACTAGATGCATGCACTGAAGATATGGGATGGTTTCGAGACTCAAACATGACTCACATAAACAATTTAACAATCAAACAACAAACTTATAGAATAAATATGAAGGAGATGAAATACATAAATCCAACAACAAATTTCCATATGAATCATGATTCCTCTACGAATATATATGATCAAATATTTGGTTCTTTCATTTTCCAAAATAAGGCGCGTCAGCTGATCATGTACTTGACCCCGCATATAACAAGTGACATTTGAATGGGGCCAACCTTGAAATTTTTCAATTTGTGCTTCTATGGACTGAAATTTGACTTGGTTAGACTAGACGCGTGCATTGATGGTATGGGAGGGTTTCGAGACTCAAACATGACTCACACAAACAATTCACATAGTCTCCCTCTATCTAATTTTCCACACGTCTATGGTTTTACCAAGTTTAATGAATCCTTAACATATATGGGACCTTTATGGGGCTACATTGGACCTCTATTTTTTTAGCACTAGCCATCTCCTTCCTTGTTGTTATCCAATCTTACTATACTTTCTTCTTCAATTTCTTCCCTCTTAACCTCTCATTCTCTCATCCACCCTCTTTGTCTTCCCTTTGCCTTATTACTCAAATTCTCAAGGAATGTCTCACCTCTCTTTCTTCCTTATCCTTCCTATATTGTTATCTCAAGTAGGAATCTATTAGGGATGACTCCTCAGCAGTTATGATTAATCATATATTTTATCTCTATCTTGAATGCCACCCTCAGTTGGTCACATATGTAGCCTAAGACTATGGATCTCCTTATGTGGTATTGAAATTGCCCCCTTGTTTCTCTCACCCTTGCTAGTATATAGTTGGTACTAGTCTCCACGTTTCTCATATCAAATTAATGTTAATGTATGCCATCTCACTTTGTCATATATATGACCTTGACTAGTGTCTAGTAGCTCCATTATCATGATACCCTTAATTTTATCATATATTCTCCCCTTTCTCACATTATTTTTTAATCGATGTGTGTCACTTCACGTATACTACGTTCATGACTTAATTTCATTTCATGCCCATTATTTGTTGGTTAACCATCACTATTTCGACATGATACCAATGATTGGAACATCAAGTACTACAAGATGAACACCCAACAATAACCACATAATCTTTTTATTACATTCATGTCAGTCGGATGTCAATTAACCAACACTAGTTTGACATCATATTGATGTTTCACATGTCCATGCAATGTGGAATCCCACATTTTTAAAATTATTGAAGAGTTATACATTGAATATCCTATGAGGAGTCGATGTAGATTTCATACCTTTGACGTTGGAGACATCAAAAACACATTGAAAATGTGACAACTTTTTTTGATTCAAAAAAATTTTCATAGTTATAGGGTTGTGCATTGAACCATGTGTAGTATATTAAAGATTGGTAGCATTCTTGTTTTAACTCTTGTTTTCTTACAAGTGAAATTTAGACAAATAATAGTACTAATCTAATAAGATTGATATCTCTTAAAAACCCTAATCCTTAATATATACAACTATAACTTTTTTGAGACACCTATGTGTGTCCATTTCATAGGTCCCATTGGTTCTTCAGTCTTATAAGTAGGTATCATTTCACGATTTATGCTCCATTCAAGTAAGTCTAGTCTCATATGCTTCTAGCTTGTTCCATTGCATCAAGTCCAAGTCCTTATTATTCATTGATGCTCTCCTACCCTTGTGTTGGTTTAACAAACACCTTTGTATTTCTCTAATGGATAATTCCCCGTCGACCACATCACATTTGTTATGGGGATTTAATTTACAGTATCGATACCTTAGTTATTGTTTTCACCATCAACATCTTACCTTACATACAATAGTACATCCCATCATCGATGGATGACTACAAGAATTTTACGATGTTCAACTTTAAACATGCATTCACACCAAGTCAATTTGTATTTGTGCCTTGGTATCCATTATCATTATTGGTAGGATATCTCATATCTAATAATATTTTCCATCACTAATTACCTACTAGATAATTTCTCCCATACTTGACTATAACTCATGATTACAGTACTTGGTGTTGCTGGTGTTGTTAATCTCTAGATTCAAGTTAAGACCATGGACATGTATAGATCCATTATAGCATTATAATGAGCCTATAATTTGAGATTACCTTTAATGAGATCTCTACATGTTATGGTCTATCCTCCAATGTAGGCCTCCTTTAGTGTCACTTTATCCCCCCATCGGTTGACAAAATGACATTGTTAAATCACATATTCTAGATGGAAGTAGCATTTAGTTTCAACAGTATTAAGAAGCTTGCAGGTTATCCTTGGATGTAATGAGTCCTGAGACAGGTTATTCAAGTGTAAATATGAGCCATGGCGTGGTACACAGGTTACTCGAATGTAATAAGTCTTGTGGGTTGTCCGAGTGTAAAAAGAGCCCTGGCGTGGTACGCAGGTTACTTGGATGCAATATGCCCCAAAGGTTATCTAAACAGAAAAGATCATGGATGCAGGTTGTTCATATGTAATAAGTCCTTGAGGTTGACCTAGAACGTAAAAATCCTGGAGTAGCAGATTGTTTGGTTGTAATCAGTCCTTACATATATACCTATATATGTGTGTGTTTCCATGTTGAGATGATAAGGTCACAAAGCACGTGAGGTGCACCTAGGTGGTTCTCTTTTACTAGTAGAACGCATGTTGACCGTGTAGAGACGTAATGCACTGAGTGTGCTCCTAGGCGATTCTCGCATAGTAGAAGCTACAGGTTTTCTTGATGACGTGAAAAGATCCTGGCTTACTCCTATGGTGATAGGACGTAGGTGGTTTTCATCTGGGTTGTGCTCTGTGTCCTCGATTTTGTTTTGTTTTGTGAAAAACAAAATAAATGATCTAGATACAATGAGATAAAGGTAGGAGACACAGATTATTTCCATGGCAATGTAAAGAAGGTCCTTGACAGTTCCTACGTGATGGTTCATTCGAGAAGACCTGGATGAGGACTAGGCCTACACCCAACATGAAAAAGGGTTGGCTCGGTAGAAACATCTGATGATAGATAGTACCTTTCGATGATCGATAAGAAGATGATGATGTCAACAACTATGATAATGACTCTATGACTCCGTGATGATGACTCCGCGGTGAAGACTTGACTAGATGTGTTGATGACTGTGGAAGAGAGAGAATACCTTCCTAGTTAAGAGGGAGTGTTGATGTATTTGTAAATTTGGAAGATATTTTGATGTATATTATCATTGTATGGTGTTGTACCCACATTGGAGATGTGTTTTCCTCCTTGCGGGGTGTATTTATTGTGTCTAGACCATGAACTACAACCTTTGTTGTAAGTCAAGGAAATAGTCCCCAGTGTAACATCATGTAATGTGTATTTAGAGGCTTTCTAGGAGAAGTCGGCCCTGTTAGGGTAAGATGTCAACGCCATTCATGTAAAAGATCAGTCAATTGAAGGGTATAAATAGGGAGGCACCCTCCCTCATTTATGCACACCTCACACTCACTCAAGTTTGCATGAGAGAGAGAGAGAGAGAGAAGGGAGGAGAGATAGATAGATGTTGAATACTTCTTATTATTGGGTTTGGTCATCTTATGACACAGTCTTTGTGACTGTACTATTCTAAGGAAGTTTGTGGGGTTTTCTCCTTTATGGTTTACCTCGGTGAAAATATTTGTGTCTTGTGTATCTGTTATATCTTATGCATCTTGACGTACTTGTTATTCTTTCAAATAAATATCCTAATAAAGCTAGTAAGATCTAGAAAAACTAACATTTTCTTTTCAAGAATATAAAGTTGAAAGCCCTTTTATTTTCCATTGCATTTTATTATATCTTTGCAGCATCCTAATTTTCTTTTTGACGAAGCAAGACCTATTAAGATGTAACTTCCTGTCCCATAGACCATTTGACCGGTGGAAGTTGTAATAAAAGCTATTCCATTCTACCTTCAAAAACTTGTTTCTTGTTTGCATCATTTTCTCAACCAACCTTTCCATACCTCTTGCTAGATCCTTTTGAAATGTCGATTCTTAGTCTTAGATGTGCAAAATTGATTTTTCCTGTATTTGTATGCTAACAACTTAGGAGAAAATGGTTCTTGGTTTCAACCATCCCATTTCTACATTTCTCACATAACCTTTATTCATATGGTTCCTTATGATGTTCCCATCTTCCTATTTCACATCTCATCCCGTGGGAGTTGGTTCTTAGCTGCACTATACTTACATTTCATGTCATGGGATGTTAAGCTTTAAGTACATTTGCATTTTGATGTCTTCCTGGTTTTTGAAGTCGTCTATATAGTATTTATGTTTTCTTTTGACATATTGTCTCGATGACAAAAAAGCGATTTCTCTCACCTTAATGACAAATCCATGTACTAATGATACCAATATTCTTGAAAAAGATGTTTTATTTTTATTTTACCAAATGAAAGAATTATGAAATGCTAGCAAGTCTATTATTCACCAAATAATACTTGCCCTTCGGTAGATGACTTGCTTATGAGAGATTATCCCTCAAACAAAAGAATAACCAATGGAAATCACCTAATAAGTATGACTAAAGATTCCCAACCAAATAGTTTGAGCTCCCAATTTATTATGTACTCAATTACTAGGTTGCAATCTTTTCAATACCTCGAAAGGTAAAAATCAAATTATGAGTTATAAGACTCCTTTATAATAAGGAAGGATATACTCAAGATTTTCCCTTGTAGATGGCATAAATGAACATGAAACAACTTGACTACCAATATCTCAAATCTAGCATAAGGTGCTCAAGATCAATATTCAAGAAACATAAGTTAAAAAGATGACCCAAAACACTTCTCAATGCTTGTAAAAATAGACAACAACATGTTTGATTGGTATTTTTTGAATTTTAAGGGCGATCTCTCGTTGGGATGCAAAGATAAACACTATGGAAACATATTACACCTAAAAGTAACCTTAAGTAAGAGACTTATGTGCACAAAGAACAAGATCTAAATGAGTATCCTTCTAAATTTTGGAAGAATGGATAACAATAGAAAAAGGATTACAACCTCAATACCCTGTCAAGCACATATCTACAGTGTAGAGCTATTATTTAGATTTATAAGATCGCCCCCACTCCATCACCATGATCCATGTTTGTAATGAAGCTTAGGTTTCTCTCACTCCAGATCATGGCTTGACTCGACATGTTATTTGTGATAGACAACAACGACAACATAGTGCAAGGTTGAATCTTGGCTCTAGTCTATGAGCTTCTCTCACCTTGAATTGAAGGGGTGTTGTCTTTTTCAACACTATCATTTTGCTCTACATGGTTAGGATTAAAACAACCAAGTTTAAGCAGTCTCAGGGCCCTTGACAATCCCATATTCCATGTATCCAGGGTAACTAGGAAAAAGATAAGGCCAACTTCATTGGCATGGTGTGTGCACCTATTCAAGAAAGTGTTCATGCAATGGAGGATTGGGTCCATAGTAAGCACGGTGAATTAGACACCGCCAACCTAGTTACAGAGTTTGCAAGAATGGCCAAAGACTTTGGTTCCACAAGCACCTAGGAAACAAAATACGTTAAAACCCTAACCTTAGTATACCAAAATGTTGTTGTGTTGCGGTTTCATGGAAAATGCAATAGAGAAAGACTCGGATCTATCTCAAGAAACCCACTTGCAAGATCGCTTTAACTTCATGGATATCTTGAGGATTGCAAAAGCTCAAATTTATTTGGACACCAAGATCAACGTGCTAGATAAAGAGACTACCGGAATGGTCTTTCGAAAAAGGCTAGATCCTAGGAAATCTAACGATGCCAGAGTTAAAGTATGGGTGCCTCATGTGACTATCTCTGAAGAGCCTTGATTTAGCTTTTGAGTTTGTCTCTAGGCATGTTGTTAGGACTTGTTTTTCTGTTTCTTTAAACATTAGGAATGTTAGTTGCTACCTAGGTTTCAATTCTAGGAATAGTTTGCTTGTTTTTATAGACTTTTATCCCAACATGTGGGGGCTCAATTATCTGATGCTTAGTAGTTGGTTCAATTTAATTAGTAAATTTTTCCATACTCTCAACAATAACTCTGGTTGAAAACCACTTGATCAACTCTGCTTGTGTGGCTGGTTTGGTTTCCCGAGTGACATGCCAGCCACTGTAGCTTTTGTATATTTCTAACTTTTTTTATTTTAATATAGACTAAGTTTACAAAAAAATAAATAAATTATTCCATAAAAAATCAATACTAAATATAACCTATTAAAAAATAATATGTATAGTTTAAAACATGTTAAAATTGAATCCTTTAACATTTCTTTAAAATTAACTTCAAAATAAATCAAATACTAAATATAAACTAATTAATGTTATAAAGATGAGTATGTTTATTTTTATTTTTTTTTGTAAGGTTGCACATTAAATATATATTATAGCATCAAAATAAGGCAATATTACAGAGATGTTTTGATAGACATCATGGTGTCCTGAGAAGGTGGAACCACCATCCCAGCCAAGCAAAAATACTAAAAGTTCTACCAAGTTCAAGGAAAGAGATGGTCCTCCCAACAGAGGGAAAAAATTCCCATTAGCAGCTAAAAAACATAAAGTTTTGATACAACATCCAAACACTATAAGACTTATAGGCTAGGGGCCTATCTAAAACAGAAAACCAAAAAAAATGAAAGACACAGTAATTTTCCAGAGCAAAAGGGCTTCTTCTAGCTAGAGTGTGCACCATGAGAGGAATCAACTCTTTCTTCGATGCTCGGGAAAGATTTGTATTCTGAGCCCAAGGACTTTGTTTCTGGAAGCTTCACCGGTGGCAGCTCCCTCTTTCTTAGCATGACCAGGTACTCCAGATCAAGGCAACGTATCTTCCTAGCCGATTCAGCAACAGGTTCAGCAGGAGACGAGGCATCCACGCATCCATCAGCAACGGAGACCGGGGGCTTGCTACTTTGACCCACGTGATCAATCTGCTCCATTGAAATGCTGTGTGAGATTCCTTCAACAATAGTTTTATCTACGGAGCTATAAATCTGTGCGCCGACCGCCTTAAAACGCTTGTCAAGCAGAGGTTGTCCCCAGACGAAATTATCCTCAAGATGTTGAAGACATCAACATCTTTCTCCATAGTAGCCTGCAATTCCAAGGCTGTGGCTTGGGATTTTCTCCACTTAGCCTGAACATCCTCCATCATGAGGCCCAACATATTCTTAGCAATCCAGTGGTGGTTGATTTTACCAGTAGAAAGCATTGAGGCTAGTTGATGGGAAACTATGGTAGCCTCCCAATCATCTATCATACAACAAACTGACGCAGAGATTGAATTTATATAATCGTCGCTTCCATAACCGCCAAACCCCTTCAATCTGAGGTCCAATGACAACTACTCCCCCTTCTCGACTTACCTCTATGGAACGTAGCCATTGTCTTCTTATCACCACGCACAAAATTCTTGCAGAATGAAAATTTCTGGAAATGCAAACAAAGAGCCAAAAACACAAAATTTGGTTCCATACTCAATTCATACTGTGCATAAATTCTTCACACCACATGCGAGAACAGTCCTGCCAGCCTTCAAACATGAATGCAGCATGTCATGCGTTCCATCCTTCCCCTAATGCGAGAAGTTGTCAACCCAGAGGCCATTAAAATCACATTTAGCATTTAACTGGACATATTAACTCTTGACTGTTCTCTCGTCCACGAGCTGGTGCATGGGCTAATGTCTGGTATGATCCCCACGTTCCAACACATGGCTTCCACCCGCATCCAAGGTAAGATGAATATGTTTATTAAGAAATGCATGAAATGAAATTAGATATTTTTGTTACGTGATAGAGCGCAATTAAATTCAATATTTAAAAATCAAAATGAAATTGGGGTAATATTATATAATTGGAATAATTTCATAATAAAAATATAGACAATCTTAATTATTAATACAAACAAAAAGACTAATTAAACATTAAAAGAAAAGACAAATATAAAATATGTCATCTCAAGTTTTAAGAAATATAACAATAATTTTTATGATCAAACATACTAATAGAACTGTTACATTTATTTGTTAAATGTGTTCCTTCTCTTTAGAGGTTAGGGAAAGAGTTAAAGAAGAATTACATGAAATACATATTTCATGTCACTGGGGACTCCATTATTGAGGAGAATGTGAAGCATTGGATTAGTAATATGGGTAAATAAAGAGAATTGCATGTATTCATATGGTGGGGTTTATGGTTTTCCAATAATTATGTTATCATTGATAATAAGAAGCAAGATATATCTTCTGTTTGCAATAAAAAATTTGAGTTTTTACAAGGAAATTTTGAGGAGAAACAAAGTAGATGTAGAATAATTAATATTCCTCATATTCGAGTTGATACAACAGTAGGTTTCTCCAATGGGGCTTCCCAAATAGGGCATTGTGATGGTGGTATGATCTTGAAATTCAATCAATCTTACAGTTTCCATCTTTGGATGGGGAGTGGAAGCGGTTCTAATACCTATGCTGAACTTTTGGAATTATGGGGCTTATTAAAATTTGCCATTAATATTGGTAATTCTTCCATACAGGTCCTTAGAGAATCCAAAGTGATATTGGATTGGGCTTCAGGTGGCACAAAGTTACAAGTTCTATCATTGCAGCAATGGTGTGCCAAGATAAGATCACTTATTAGAAGTTTTGCTAAGATATCCTTTACACATATGTTCCATGAACTTAATGCAGCCACGGACGGTTTGTCCAAGAAGGGCATTAGCCTTCCTACTTGCACATTAATTTTTGAATATCTCAAGGACAAATCCATTTGTTCTTCGGCTCTGTTTATATATTTTGAATATGTTAGTTTACATTATGGAGAAATGTATTATTGTGAACGATGAGATTCAGTAGATATGTTGTGTTATACAATCATAATTTTGTCTTTGTATGATATGTTTAGAGGGTAGAAACTGCATATGCTCCCTTTTTATTGGGTAGTCAATTAGCAACTCTAGCAAGATAGTATTGAGCCACATTAGATTGGATAGTTTCTTTTTTCGATGGAGATGTTTTTTGGATTACATATGTAACTTATTTTTCTCTCTTTGATTCAGTATGAGTAACAAGAAGTAGTTTTCTTGTTATTGAAAATAAAAAAGAAATATTACATTAAATAGTATAATTCTTTTAATTTTCTTTATCAATTTCCTCTCTTTCATTTTATTTTATTTTGTAATCAAAGTAATCCTTATAAAAGTTTTACATCAATAAATATATACAGGGTGCCCGCAAGAAGCTTCTACCCAATTATGATGCAATGGGAGCGTGCAAACGGAAAAAAACACGAACGCGCACGCACCCTTGGATGCGCGCACGCGCTCTAGCTTTGGCAGTGGCGAACCTCCACGCCGGGTTGCCAGAGTGGACAATAGGAGCGTGCACGTGCCCCTAATAACGCACACGCGTGTTTGTGCGTGCACACGTATGTGGACGCACGCGCGTGTTTAGAGCGTTTGGATACAGGGACGCGCACGTGTCCCTGTGTTCTAAAAAAAACAAAAACAAAAACAAAACATTGCACAATTTTGCTTATTCACCACCGACCCACGAGCACGCAAGCCACTGAAAATGACGTCCAAGGAGGCCAAAACGACACCCACAAAGCCCAAAGAAAGTGTCTAAACAACCTAAAACGACACCCATGGCGTTGGAGTAAGGTAGATGGAGCAGTATTTCCATTTTTTTTGTTTATTTTAATGTTTTTTTATTGTTTTTCAAATAAAATAGAAAATTAAAAAAAATTGCAAATGAATTTAAATGGAAATAATTTGATATTGCAGATACAAATTACCTAAACATAATGATAAATACCAATGAACCATCCCAAGAAAGTGGTGAAACAAACCAATCAGAAAACCGAATAAACCCCAAATTAAACGAAGAAAACCTTGAATTAAACGAAGAAAACCCTGAAGATGAATTACACGAGGATTTAAACCAATTAAGAATACGGAGTGATGAACTGAAGAACACCAGGGAACCCTCTCGAGTTTCCCTTGCCTCATCACTACAAAACATAATAGAGTCCATCAACATTACCCACAATGAGATAACCAATTTGAGCCAATATAGGGCTCGAATGAGAGAACATTATGGCACTAGTATATCTAAAGAGGATATAAAAAACATGAATATCACAAAAGCCCAACTGTGGAGTAAATTTACAGATCCAAGAACAAGACAGCCTCCAGATGTGAGGAAGAGGCGAGTTTGCATGGACTGGTGTAATTACCATCCATGGAGAGAAAACTGGAGGAAGAGATGGTTCATGGTTTTTTACAAGCCTCCATGGAACAATGTCAAGGTCCCACAGTATTTTCTCAAGAAATTGTGGGTTGAGTTTGTGTTAGGGTTCCACGTGAACTACTTTGACATCATCGAGTTCTAGGGCGTCGATTTTGGCTCAGCACAAGATCGACCTCACGCCCACCGGAACCCACTCAGAGGACCTCTTGCACCTAGGCGAGAGTCAAACCCGCTTCCTCAACCCCCTGGGTTAGGTAGCGGGCTATATGAGATCCATGAGTCTGTTAGACGTGCCACACGACACCTTCTTACACATACCACATTTGTGGCTATGTCCTTGCAGAGCGAGCATGACCACCTCGAGAGACACACTTCGACACGGTCTACTAGTGGTGGGCAAGGGAGAGCAGCTACAGGTGGTAGCCAGGATGATCCATCCAGTTCTTCGGGACCAGTGCCACATCGTTGTTCTCGTTGTGGGCATCCATGCCATGTTCCCACGTAGGAGAATGCCAAAGAGAGCTACCTACACCAGGTTAGTTATTGTTTTATTTAATGTTCAAGTATTGATTATACGTTATGCAATCTCATAATTTTTAATAAATTTAACTTAGAATCAGATGTTGATAACTTGATTTGTTTTAATGTAAAACTATTTAGTGCTGAGTCTCCAACACCCAGGTGGGAGAACGTTGGTTCCTTCAACCTAGATGGAGCCATGGCAGTTGTAGAGGACATCACAGCACCATACACACAGGTACTTTTCTTTCAGTAATTAAATTTAATGTTAGTAGTTAATCTTGTCGCCCAATGTAGTTAATATTTAGTAATTGAATCTAAATATTTTTGTGGTTGCACAAGTGTCCACAGGAGTGAGTGACCAGCCATCCCCGTCAGGGATCAACAGATCCCCTCGTGAGTAGGTATCGTGTAATAAAGTATAAATTTAATTTCAGCTTTGATGGCTTAGATTTGTATAGTTATATTTTTATGTACTAATATACGAGGCCATGAATATGTATTTAGGTCCAAGTACATAGGCACGTCGGTGTCACTATCTCTCCATCGACTGCGTTTTTCCCACCATATATGCTAGGTGTAGCCCCTGGCATACATGTCCCTTTCCCTGCATCCCTCCCCACCCCGTTCCATCTATCCCCTACCTCCCATCCACCACCACACTTCCATCCAGATCCCCCTTCTTCATCACAGCCTTCGCTCACTTCCCCCTATCCCACCCATCCACCCCCTCCCTTGCAATTTCCCATGTTTCCACCCTCCTCCCTCCGACCATGATACACCATCCATCCACATTCACCCATCCCTCCACCCCATCCCAAACCTCAGCCCCCTCCCCCATATTCCCCCACCACTCTCGTTTCCTCTTCCAGGGTGGCCCATTCCACTCTACAACCAGTTGGGGTTTATCGTCGTACATCACCACTTCGCCCACTCCAATCCATGCCCACTCTCACCATGCCCCCTATTTTTGTAGCCAACATCGATGAGGCTACATCCTCCGCTATGCCATCCACCCTAGCATCAGAGCAGGTTGTCCAACCCTCCTACCACCCCCTAGGACCAACCGACTGCTCCACCTACCACCCTTGAGGACCAGCCGATTGCTCCACCTACCAGCCCCCAAGACCATCCTATTGTGTTCACGGTGAGATTGATTAGTTTATGAAAATCTCGTGCAATGTTAACGAAAATTAACATAGGCAGTAAATTGTAGGAGTTATCTTACTATTTAAATGTTGCAGGTTGGCATTGCTAAGAGACTTGGATCACGGAGGAGGGTAGCCTGCTCACCACTTATGGTCTCGTCTGAGGTGAGCTATTTAAGATTTGAAAACGTAATTTTGATTTTTAAATTGTGTTTTATACTTGGATAATTGCATGTAGATGTTGACATTTGATTGTTGTCGTTTCAGAGCCCAAGGGGAGGTGGTTGAAGCGGCCAAAAGAATCGAGCTTCCTCTAGCTCGAAGAAGAGGAAGATCGATTTTGGAGGTGCACCTGGGAGCTCTGAGGGTGGGCAGGAGGATTGAGAGACCCTCCTATGTACACTAGCCATGATGTGCCATTTTGGCACGAGTTGCCATATTTTGTATAGGGCACAAGTTGCCATATTTTGTATAAACATTAGGAACGATGTTCCATTTTTCACTACTACTGTATATGATTGGAAATTTGTATATATTAATATATCACTTTGCATTTATTTATATTACTTTGTCTTTTATTATAGATTTGCATACATTATGTCAAATGCAGTAGTAGTTTACAGTTGATGTGCTTGCAAAACTTATTGCTGATGAAGCAATAAAGTCTATATGTTCACAATAAAATGCATAAAAATTTAACACTGTAGGTTAGTTAACAAACAAATACACAACTGCTTAAACATGTACAATAACAATGATAATTTTAAGTACCAAATACCAAATAACATTTTGGGACAATCATACTTAGCTGAGAGTTATCATTAGTTTGGCAGTCTTATTCATTGTCCAAATTGCAATAGAAAGCACTTGTTTGCCTTTGGTATTTACATAGTAACTATTGTCTCATTTTGCAAGCTAGAAATTGATATTGGAATGATCTTCTTTTACCATTTGGAAATTTCATAGTATTGATGAGCTGAGAATCATATTGAACATGACTGTTGTTGGCTTGCATTTGTTACATCTACTTGGCAATCATTGATTTTGATAAATTTGGCAATTCATATCATTTGAAGACAAAATTGGCATTGCCTACTCTCATTGAATACATACATATTTGTTATGCTATTGTTGAGCACTTGCAATTTTAACGATCTATTGTACTTGTTGCAATTTTAACGATCTATTGTACTTGTTGCAATTTTAACGATTTAAGGGTTAGCATGCATAACCTAGGGTTTAGAATCAACGAGGAAGCCCTAACCCTAACTAAAGTTTAAAGGTTAGCATGCATAACCTAAGCTTTATAATCAATGAAGAAACCCTAACCCAAACCATGTTTTGGGGTTAGCATGTATAACCTATGGTTTAGAATCAATGATGAAACCCTAAACCTAGGAGGAAAACCCTAACACCAACCCTACCTAACCATCTCCTGTGGCCTCTTATAAAGTACCTTTTGTTTGTATATGAGCATGCCTAGGATTGTACTCATGTGTCACATATTCTTTATAGACTAATCAAATCAAATACTTCAAAGCTTAAGCATGGATTACTTCACATAAGCTAGGGTTAGAGCTTCATGAGCACTCCTTTTATAAACCATAGTGAAATAAGTAAAACATAGCTCATCTTCCACAACTCATACATTGAAAAATCATGAGAGAAAGAGGCTCTATAATAGGCTTATGCCCATAGTTGATAAAAATAAATTAACATGCAATAGATGAAGGAATGAAGGAAAGGATGGGAAATGAATGCATAGAGAGTATCACGCCTATATTTATACCATAGTTACCATGAAAGCATCATAGTGAAAAGAAGCTAAAAATTTATTACATGTGTTTTGGACTTACCTTGTCCATATCAATATGCCTTCTACTCCATTTTCTAACATTTACTAACCCTAGGACTATCTATAAAACTAGACTGCAATACTACCTATTAGGCAGCCATTATATTCTAGCCTAACCCTTTGCTAAAACCCTTTCCCTAGACTCCTACCTTTCCCTCTCTCTAAAGAAAGGTTTATTCCTTTCATTTCCACACTACTTAGACCCCCACGACTCTCCCTATATCTCTGACTGTAATATCCATTTTTTGACAGCCCTAGAACACCACTAACTCATCCTAAGCTACCCTAACTTCTCTCTTAGCCATAGCCCTAACCTCCTAGCATGCTAAGACCCTAACACAAGGCTAACTTCGTCACTATTTCGTCCTTTAAATTCCTCTAGGCTTGCTTAATTCTTGACTGTAATATCCTATTTAGGGAAACCCTAATAGCCTTCTTACCCACCTATCCTAGCCTAAGGTCACTTCCTTTCCTTCCTATCTTACCCACTCACTATCGCCTCACCTAAAATTTGTCCAAAACCCAATTTAAAGTGGCACAAAGACACCCTAAAAGGACTGTATCTACACAATCATTCCCAGCCCATAATTAAACAAATTTGACAGTGATATATAAACATCCATAACTTGGCAAAATACAAGAAAAGGCCTTGACTTGCTTGCAATTGATTGTGTCATCAAAAGCCAAGTGAATATACTTGTTATCATTCCTACTTGACTGGAAATTACATCTTGGACTGTCATAAGACATTTTACTTGACTGGAAAGTTGATTTGGTTTAAGAGTCCCATTGGCTTGGAAACTTGGCACTTATTTCAATTGGAAGGGCATTTATTTTATGAGCCCTTCAGAGATGAAGGGAAAAATAAATAATTGTACTTCAATTGACAAGTATAAATTAACTGAACCCTTTCACCAAAAAAATGCAAAAAACAAATATTGTTCGTTCAAATTTTTACAATTTTAAACAATTGAGCGCTCCTTAATATCTACATGAAAAATGATATATTTTCAATAAAACTTATTTTAAACAAATTAAGTTGTCATATGTGTATCATCAATTTTACAGTTCAGTAACATAACAACTATTCTATTGTACTTTTTCTAGTTGGAGCACACTTCATTACACAAAACAACTACATAGACTATGCCATAACCATATTGGGGCATTCACGTGCAATCCAAGCTTGAGAGATGTAAGAATGATAAGGATTAGGCACCTAAGAAAAAATAATACAAAACTAAAAAAACATTAAAAAAAATATTCCAACATACCAAGCATGTTAGCAAAGCTGGCATAACCAAGGTCGGGGCATCGAATTTTTTTGTTCGATACTTGTCGTGAAAGCATACATGTATGGAATGAAGGGGAAATGGAATCAAGCCTAAGTCAACTGAAACTCACTACATGTCTAAGTCTCAACAGTTCGCCTTTTAGATTTAACCAAAATACCAAAAGAAGTTTATTAATGGCTAGATTTGAGAAGTTCTAGGTGCGAGTAATTAAGGGCTCAAGGCTCTAAAATTTGTTGTGTTTCATACCAGTCCACGATTCACTGAATCAACAGCCATGGGTAGGAATTTAAGTTATTTAATGAAAACAATTAATGTGTATAACCTCTATGTCAAAACCAGTTTCCATGCTGATGCAGGCCACTAACCTCTTTATTGTCTTACCAAAAGGCATGATAATGAGGAAGAAGACCTAAAATTATGGAATTTGCCTTCAAAGAATTCCTTGAATCACATCGGTAAGGAATTCTCCATATTGTGTGCCCAATGACACCTCTCTATAGCAATGCATAAATCAACCTCTCCGCAATTTGGGATCTTAGCTACATGCCATTATTTGTATTTGCTTATAGTTGTCGTGAGTCCATGATATTCATGCAAGAAATGAATTATTGTCGAGGAGGACTTATCAAACCGGCCTTTTTAATTTCATTTTGATGAAAAAAGAGTGGACATTGGTATCGAGGTTCACATAGATAGTAGGCACAAAGTTTTGATCTCGTTTTGGGCCTAGTAGTAGACTAGTAGTTGTTATTTTTTGTTATAGTCGTAGTTGTTGACACATTGTAACACTTTAGATTGTAGCCCCAAGTGAATTGGTAGTCAAAGCCACATCTCGATGGCTAGTGCCTCATAGTCATCAATGATTTCTGGCCATCTTGCACAACTAAGCAACGAGTGCATGACATGAGTGAGTGAGTGATTATAATTTATCATATTTCCAATATTTTGAATGATGAATTGAAGTTTATAGCATAGGAATTTCAACATATTGAAAAATTTATATGGATGCTTAATTTCAAATGTTGCCCTTCTTTTGAAATGTTCATATAAATTATGCCCCTCTTGATTGGAAGGGTAAAATTCAGATTTTAAATCTTTTTTGAAGGGCAATTTTAACTTTAAACTTCTGGGAAGGGCTAGAACCCTTTGGAAGGGTTGTGAAGGGTTCAATTTTGAACGCTGCCTGCAGGAGCCGACAGAATAAAAAATCATCGTTCGATTTGGTTTTTGGACCCCGACCTTGAATTGGCCAAGCACCCCTGAACAGCTTTTGCAGGCCTACTACAACTCGCCATAGAACATTGACCAGGGATTCGATGGATGAACCATCGGTTCCATTGGGATCGTGGCACGAGAATATGGCCAGGGTGGCCTCCCACGCGATTCCGCACGTCTCGGGCATGTCTCCAGGACAGATTTTGAAAACTAGGGTTTCACCCCAGTGGGGTCCATGCAACATTGGCAACGGTGCACTGGCCCTACAAAACCCTGTGTTGGGCGGTCGGGGGTGGTGTGCCCATGGTGGCCATGCCCAAACACACCTGCAGGTGCCGACGAATTTGGAAATCGCCGCCCGGTTTGGCTTTTGGACCCCAACCTTGAATTGGCCCAAGCATCCCTGAACGGCTTTTGCAGGCCTACTGCAACTCGCCATAAAACGTTGACCCACGATCCAATGGATGAACCGACAGTTTCGTTGGGATCATGGCATGGAATTATGGCCGGGGTGGCCTCCCACCCGACTTCGCACGACTCGAGCATGCCTCTAGGACAGATTTTGAAAACTAGGGTTTCACCCCAATGGGGCCCATGCAACCCTGGAAACGGTGCACCAGCCCTGCAAAACCCTGTGTCGGGTGGTCGGGGGTGGCATGCCCATGGCGTCCATGCCTAAACACACCTATAGGTGCCGACGAATTCAAAAATCACCATCGGGTTTGGTTTTTGGACCCCGACCTTGAATTGGCACAAGCGTCCCTCAATGGATTTTGCAGGCCTATTGCAACTCACCATCGAAAGTTTACCATGGATCCAATGGACGAACTGTTGGTTCCTTTGGGATTGTGGCATGGGATTATGGCCAGGGTGGCCTAGCCCTAGACTCCACACGACCCAGTCATGCCTCCAGAACAAATTATGCAAACTAGGGTTTCTCCCAAGTGGAGTGTAAGCAAAATTGCCCAATCTCATTCAATATAGCCATCTGGATCCTCTCTGTTGCTAATTGCCTCCATCAATCTCTTGTGCTCTGAATGAAGCAAGAAGTAACGTACCTTGGTTGAGTTCTTATTTGACATTTTCTGTAGATGGATGTCCGTGCCAACAATCAAGTTTGTAAAGTGATAGACCACAGAACCTGGTCTGTAATCCATGAATACATGCCCACTAGTTCTTTTTTATTTCCCATCTAGTGTAAGATATTCACCCTCAACCACCATCGAGCCAATAGGAAATTCATTGCCTTCATCATCAATCAATGATCCGTTTAGGATTTGCTTACCTCGAATGCATTGTGCCAACCAATAATCCATGCCCCATTCATTGTCTTTCAGGGCAACAATTGCATATATGTGTCCTGGTTGTACAAGATCTAAGATATGGTCGTAGTCTGTCGAAATCGCTGACTGACCCTCCTCTAAGTGGGTTGTTTCAACGACTACACGTGGGTCTACTGCAAGTGACACACAATCCCAATCATCAACCCAATCCATGCATTTGCATTCATCCCATTCACCACTGCTACAAGGGCTGCAAAAGCAAGCAAGTTTCCACGTTCATATTTCAAATAGGGGGTTGTTTGAGCTTCGAACTGAATGAAATCCACGTGTTCCTTGTACTGTACCGCAACTATAGGAACGGGATCGATTTATGTCAACAACATGCCAAAAATTCCTAACTAGCCTTCCTGCCCCTGTTGATGTATGTTGCACTTTAGTTCGGTCTGACATTGTTGCAGAGCACCATTGAACTATGGATTATGCATCTTTGATACGGGGGTTTTTGGTAAACCTCATCTCCTCCCTTCGCAGTGCGATCTTGATGCATGCACCGACCCCATCATGCTCACCTTTGCCGTTCCCGGTCTCAAAGTAGTTCCATTTATGCGGCACATTGTAAGTCTTATGTAACATACTCATCCACTAGAAGACTTGGGCATTTTTGAACTGGCCCGCACAACCATATGACCATATCCAATGTTGATCCATCTGTATATCTCCCTCCTTTAGCTGATCATAGAAAATTTTAAAAACATTATTGCACATAATGCAAATCATGGCATCTGTCATCACTTATGTAAAAATTTGTCTCCTTATGTATTATCCTCTTGTTAATGCTGCTCTCAGGGCCATGCCTATATGTAATATGTACCATGATGCTGACTTGGTCGAAATGGTAGTATTGACTCTGAATTTCATTTTGTGGTTGAAGAGTGTAGTTTTCTGCAAAATACACAATTGAGAATATGGTCCCAATGGGAAAGTTGTCCCTTCATTTTCTGTATTGCTCATCCTGCCATCGCGCTACATGCACGTGTTGAACATACTGCTCGATTTTCTTGTAGAACTCCGTCAAAAAATCACATACCCGTACCTGTTGGCATGAAAACAAGGGTCGTATTAGAATGTGCCCTTTAAAGAATGTATATGTAGAAACATAACATGTAAGAGGGAAAACATGCAATAATCATTTGCACCTATGACTTCACCAATGCAATCTTTTTACTTTCCTTCGCACTATCTGATTGATAGGTTACATTAGAGGAATTTTGGGGTCTAAAATGAGCCTTATAAGAAAATGCGTCAATAATAAATTCTTGTGAGTTGGAATTCAAGAACCAATAGAATTTCAATAAAATGAGTCAACCATAAAATGGTTGAATTGAAATATTTTTTATAAAAAAACTACTTTTTTTGTTCGTATTTTAAACATATCTTCCTGTGTTTTTACTCAAATTTCGATCGGGAGAGCTCAAATTCTGCATCCAACGAGCTGTCCCGATTGAAATTTGAGTAAAAACAAAGGGAGATATATCTAAAATACGAACAAAAAAAGTAGTTTTGTTCTTTCTTCCTCCAAAATTAATAAATATTATTTTATTAGTTTAACTATTATTTTATTATTTTCCTTAGGAGGCCCATTTTAGACCTCAAATTTCCTCTAATGCATACTTGAATCTCTGCATATCCACGCTCATATTGCCAAATTAATGCTCATCGCTTCCATGAATGCAACGGTTCAAAAGAGAAAACCCACTGCACCTGGAACAATTCCCATATAGACATGACTTTTCATAGTATTCTTATCCTTCATGCCTTGGACACATGATGCTGACGATAAAATCTCTCGATGCATTCGGTGGTATTACGGATTCATTGCAGCCCTGCTCAAGGTTAATATGAAAATCACAAAATATATGTTTATACGTGTCATAAAAATATTCATATTCTACATGGTATCTACAACAACATGTCTTTCGATCAATGCATATACGAACATACCATGGTTTACAGTTCTTAAAGGACCTTTGGCCTAGGTTCAATTGTGTGTGCTCATTCCTGAATCTCTCATAGAGTTCAGTCTGTGTTGTGTCAAGGAAGTGTTGGACGTGGGGTTCACGTTCAGTAAAACATTTTCTCAGCTTTAGCACATCTCTTTGGTAAGATGAAGGTCTGGTATGATCATGCCGGAACTTTTGTACTAAATCCTTAACAGCATCAATTAGCTTCATATCTCGACGAGGCAACCTGCCGACAAAATCCCAACAATCTTTTCCACCTGGAGTCTGAAAATTTTCTCTTATAACAGAGTACTTCTTAATAGTTTTTATATTTAATTTAAGTATGTGAGAAGTGTGTGAAAGGAGGCGACATTGCCGTGTGGACTTGCTTACAACTGATTCTGATAACACACGATGAGCAGCACAAAGATATTTATAACTAGACATCTTCCCAATCGCATTAAAAGCAGATTGGAGATTTCTAACAATATGATTGTTAGCCTCTGAACTTCTAACCATCTTTATGCCCATAATTCTCCTAACAACAACTAAACAATTTGACTTTAACAGACATAGTAATAATTGACATTTACCTGCATCGCCTTTGGATTCAAAATATTCCTTCATTAATTTGCTACATTGCCAATCGATAGTGCGTTTGGGCAACTTACCTTCAAAGCCTGACAGACAACTTTCATCCACATGGATACGTTTAGGAGTCATTTTTCTTGCACTAGACAGTCGAGGTAGGGAAGGTGGACATGAGTTACGAATCCCAAGGCTTCTTTGTTGTGGTGCTTCATTCACACGTTGGTCCATATTGGGAGTGTGCTCGACATGGTTGTGGTCTTCTTGTAGAGATTGAAAATTAATCGTTGCTCCTAGGTCCAACGCTTGATAGTCAGCGTCTCTTAATATACCTATGTCTTCAAGAGCTTCAACATGGCTCGTTAATGGATTATTGGTTGGAGACTGTGTTGATGTTAGAATTTGAGTTAGGTCCCTTGGACGCAACCGCTTCACCTGTGATTCTGATGTAGAGGTTGTTATGTCATCAACTCTATTAGGATCGGTCGCAATATCAGTGGAATTGTCTGGACCATGTCTCACTCTCTCCATTGCCAACCTGGCCTTTTCTCTTACCTCATTTTCTTTTTCAATGGTCATATTCCTTCTAGTTTTTCTTACTTTGTTACGTGAGTTGCCCATCTCCAAAAGTTTCTTTCTCAAAACTATGAGGTCTACCCCTGCATAAGAAGCAACAAATAAGGTTCGTAAGTTTCTACGGTGAGGTAGATTACTTTTCCGGAGAATCTGCAGTGGTCATTTTGAAAGTCGACGTTTGATTCCAAATCAGGAACCATCATCAGGACAAAAAGTCGGATAGGCAAGTTGCAGACAAGGAGTGATAAATACGTATGATGTTCAATTTTTTTAGGTTTTTTTTTTTTTTTAATTATCCGACTAGGTCTTAAGAAATTTAAATTATTTAAATTTAATGAAAATATTAGTATTATTAAGGAATTTAAAAAAATTTATATTATGAGGTTTATTCTAAGGTTTTTTAAAAAGTAATCAAGTTTTTTTTTAAACTATTTAAATAAAAAAATTTCACCATCATTGACATCCTCATCCTCATCATCATCATCACAATCATTGTTCATCATCATCGTCGTCATCATCATCATCATCATTAGTCATCATCCTCATCATCATCATTGTCATCATCCTCCTCATCGTCACCATCCTCCTCATCATCATCATTGTTCATCATCATTATCATTCCATTGTCATCATCATCATCATCATAGTCATGGTCATCATCATCATTCCATTGAAAATGCTTGAAAATCAAATCAAAGCAAAGTTTCAACTAAACCTATCATCATCATCATTGTTCATTAACATCATCACCATCATTGTTCATCATCATTGTCATCGTCGTCGTCGTCATCATCATCCTCATCATCCTCATCCTCATCATAGTCATCATCCTCATCATCATCATCGTCATGGTCATCATCATCATTCCATTAAAAATGCTTAAAAATAAAATCAAAGCAAAGTTTCAACTAAACCTATCATCATCATCATCATCATTGTTCCTCATCATCGTCATCCTCATCATCATCGTCATCATCATAATCACCGTCGCCGTCATCATCATCCTCGTCCTCATCATCATCATCATAGTCATCATCCTCACCATCATCATTGTCATCATCATCACCGTCATTGTTCATCATCGTCGTCGTCGTCATCATCATCATCCTCAACCCCATCATCATCATCATCCTCATCATTATCATTGTCATCATCATCATTATCATCGCCATCATAGTCATCATCATCCTCATCATCGCAATCATCATCATAATCATCGTCATCATAGTCATACTATTCGTGATCATCGTGATCATCATCATCATCATCATCACGTCATCGTCATCATCATCGTCATCATCATCATTGTCATCATTGTTCATCATCATCATCATCATCATGGTCATCATCATCATCGTCATAATCAACATCATCATCCTCATCATCGTAATCATCATCATCATCATCATAATCATCGTCATTATGGTCATAGTCATCGTGATCATCATCATCATCATCGTCATCACCGTTATTGTTCATCATCGTCATCACCACCATCATCGTCGTCGTCGTCATCATCATCATCATTGTCATCCTCCTCCTCCTCCTCCTCATCATTCCATTGCCAATCCTTGAAAATAAAATCACAGCAAAGTTTCAACTAAACCTATCATCATCATCATCGTCATCATCATCGTCGTCGTCGTCATCATCATCCTCATCCTCATCTTCATCATCACCATCATTGTTCATCACCATTGTCATCGTCGTCGTCGTCATCGTCATCCTCATCCTCATCCTCATCCTCATCATCATAGTCATCATCCTCGTCATCATCTTTATCATCATCATCACCATCATCATCATCATCCTCCTCCTCCTCCTCCTCCTCCTCCTCATCATCATCACCATCATTGTTCATAATCATAGTCGTCGTCGTCATCGTCGTCGTCATCAACATCATTATCCTCATCATCGTAATCATCATCATCATCATCATCATACTCATCATCATCATCATCACTATCATTGTTCATCATCATCGTCATCGCCACCATCATCGCCACCACCATCATCATCATAATAGTCATCATCCTCCTCATCATCATTGTCATCATCCTCCTCCTCATCATCATTCCATTGCACATTAGAGGAAATTTCAACGCAAAATTGGTCTTTTAACACTAATTCAAATTCCATGTGATCATGTGTTAGCCAATGAAATTACTTTAAATTTGAAATATCGTATAGGTATTAAACAATATTTTAGTATAATTTTGGGGATAGGTATCATTTAAAAACTACTTTTTTTGTTCGTATTTTCGACATATCTCCTTGTGTTTTTACCCAAATTTCGATCGAGAGAGCTCCCTGGATGCGAAATTAAATTCGGCATCCAACGAGTACCCACTCGGCATAATTTTGACGGACCCCGCTACCCCAAAAACAAGAAATACCTGAAAAAACATGATGATGATGAAAAAATAGTCATTCCAAAAGAAATACCAAATTTAGATCAGTTATTTCTTGTTTTTGGGGTAGCAGGGTCCGTCAAAAGTATGTCAAGTGGGTACTTGTTGGATGCGGAATTTAATTTCTTTTCTTCCTCCAACATTAATAAATATTATTTTAACTATTATTTTATTATTTTTCTTAGGAGGCCCATTTTTAGTTGAAATTTCCTCTAATGAATGCTTGAAAATAAAATCAAAGAAAAGTTTCAACTAAACCTATCATCATCATCATCATCCTCGTCATCATCATCATCATCATCATCATCACCACCATCATTGTTCATCATCATTGTCATCGTCATCAACATCATCATCATCATCATCCTCATCCTCATCCTCATCATCATAGTCATCATCCTCATCATTATCATTGCCATCATCCTTATCATCATCATCACCATCATTGTTCATCATCATCGTCATCGTCATCATCATCATCATAGTCATCATCCTCATCATCATCATTCTCATCATCCTCCTCATCATCATCATCGTCATGGTCATCATCATCATTCCATTGAAAAAGCTTGAAAATAAAATAAAAGCAAAGTTTCAACTAAACCTATCATTGTCGTTGTCGTCATCGTCATCATCATCACCATCGTCGTCATCATCATCCTCATCCTCATCATCATCATCATTGGCATCATCATCATCACCATCATTATTCATCATCATTGTCATTGTCATCGTCATCATCATCGTCATCATCCTCATCATCATCATCATAGTTATCATCCTCCTCCTCCTCATCATCATCATCATCCTCATCCTCATCATTATCGTAACCATCATAGTCATCATCATCCTCATCATCGTAATCATCATCATAATCATACTATTATTCGTGATCATCATCATCATCGTCATCGTCATCATCATCATAGTCATCATCATCGTCATAATCATTGTTCATCATCATCATCATGGTCATCATCATCTTCGTCACCATCAACATCATCATCCTCATGTTGTAATCATCATCATCATAATCATCGTCATCATAGTCATAGTCATCGTGATCATCATCATCATCATTGTTCATCATCATCGTCGCCGCCATCATCATCATCATCATAGTCATCATCCTCATCATCATCATTGTCATCCTCCTCCTCCTCATCAGCATCATTGTTCATCATCATCATTCCATTGCAAATGCTTGAAAATAAAATCAAAACAAAGTTTTAACTTAACATATGCGTGCACGCATGTTTAACGCGTACGCACTTAGAGGCGCGATCGCGCATCTAGTGCGTGTGCGCTACGTTTTAAACTATGCGCACGTGTGATTTAAATTTAGAATTTTGGCGGGCAACTTTTTTCCAACCTACGTGGTGGATGACTTGATTGTTTTGGGTTTAGGTTCGGGTTTGGGTTTAGGTTTGGGTTGCCAAACCAAGTGATTTGGACTGTCTTATGACATAAAACATGTTTTGTACCACTTATCCTATTTCGTGCATGATTTTGCATATGCCACGCTTGTCCACTACTAATGAAAATTCACACACTTGTGTAACTCTGTCTATAGATTTTGAATATGTAATTTTTATTTAAATCTATTATCTTTTTCTATTTTTTATTTAATTTTAAATGGACTAACGTCAATCTAACACAAAAGGTAGGATATTTGCTTTGGCTATAACTTTTGATTGGCTCACCTATTTAGAAAACGAAAAAAACTCACACAAAGACCTACATCCTAAAAAAAATATTGTTCATTGACTATGTTAAGACCAAAGATGTCGTGGACCAATGCTTGACCTTGTCTTTTTAGGGCGTCACTGACTTCCTTAATTTAAAAAATATATAACATAAATAAATATGGAAAAATAACACTGCACTAGACACACCTGTTATCTACAACTCTATATAATTTTTTTAACAAAATTCCAATATTTGCATACCAAACGAGTGGACCAAAGCAAACATATTCATTATTTTTTGGGAAAAAAATAACATACGAATCTTAGAAGAACCTCGTTTTTGGGGATTTATTCTTAGTTTCCATAAATAAAAGTTATATATTCCGAAAGGTAATCTGATTGCCCGCTTTTCATACTCTTACGCCATATTCCAAAAAGTTGTGTAGGTACCTCTAATATTGTTTTTTAACCTTCAAATTTGTGTTTTTTGAAAAGTCCATTGCAATTCCTAAGTGACCAGCATTAACTTGCACCAGCCCTACAATAATGAAAATGTTTCACTACATGAAAAATATGCTATTTAATAATTAAAAGAGCTATTAAATTTTAATGTTTTTTTAAGTAAAAAATGTAATTTTATTGTTAAAAATATAAATTTCTAATAAGTTAAGAATAAATTTCCAAATTATGAAAAATATATTATCTAAAAATAACTTTACATTTATAAATTACCATATGAATCTATATAACTTATTAAAAATATATATATATAAATTCATAATTAATTCTTATTTCAAATCCATATATTTGTATTTATATGGATATATGTTCTTTCTATTATATATTTATAATTAATTAATATATAATTGATTTCAATTTTTAAATTATATTTATATTTATATATACTTTGTTTTTCCAACTAATATATAATCCATATATAATCCAAAAGATGAGATTGTCTTACTTTAAAAAGTTATATAATCCAAAAGATGCGATTGTATTACTTTAAAAAGTGACACAATGAGAGAGATGGAAAGTACCCAATTTCAACAAATATGTAACTTAGCTTAAGTTATCCATGTAGGTTTCTGATGAGTATCTAACTTTAATATTATTTAAAAATTATGTTTATAAGAAAATAATAGTAGTTGGGATTAAGTTTGCTAAATTCTTTTATTTTATTATCAGAATGTATCAATATTTATAGGTATTGTATTAGTATTTATAAAGATTGGATTTAAAGATTTGAAATAAATGATTGTTATTAATATTTATAGGGTTTGTATTAATAAATATAGAGATTGGGTTTAAAGATTTGAAATTAATGATTGTTATTAATATTTATAGAGATTTATTAGAATGTATTAATATTTATAGAAATTGGTAAATATTTATAGAAATTTATTAGAATGTATTAATATTTATAAAGATTGATAAATATTTATAAAGATTGAGTTTAAAGATTTGAAATTAATGAATTATTAATCTGAAAAACAGAAGACTCCGAGGATGTTTACTAATTACTTGTTAATATAAAATAGTATTAACATTCCCGAAATTCCACTTTCAAAACGAACAACTTGAAAAACATACATAGTAGTACAGTGGCGAAGAAAACTAAAGAATATAACTAATATAGTTAAGTCCCTGGATATAATCAATACTATTAGCATGTCGTCTCCGTGCTTTTCCTCCCCTCAGAAATAGTGTCTCTTCAATCAATCCTTTAACGAGAGTAGTTTGATCAACCGTGTTCCTCTCCATTTATTCATGGACATCTGTACTAAATTTCTCATTGCGTTAAAAGTTCATTTCTTGCATGAACGCACAGGATGTTTATTCACATTAGGCTCCTTTTACGAAGGCAAATGAAAAGATTAAAGTAAATGGTTGGTAGTTGAATGAACAGTCAGTACTTTAGCAAGACTAAAAAAGGACTGGATACTGCTAAGTATCGACAAAGATAACTGGAAATGACGTCAGTGTATTGAAAAATGCTTTCTAGTCGTAGAATCCGTATTGGATGAATCCATTGAAGGGGCTTCTTGCTCCTGTGTTTTCCTAGCCTAACTGCATTGTGTGAAGAGGATTTGTGTTTTCCTAACTGCATTGTGTGTGAAGATGCACTTTTTTTTAATAGGAGATTGATAGTTCAGGTTAAATGCATTATTAAATATACACAGTGCATTATTAAATATACACGTTTAATAATATAATATAGAATCAGAATTTTTTTATATATATTTTATATAAAAAATTAATGTACTAAACCAAGTATTTTATATATATATATATATATATTCTGTAAACAATAATATAAGTTTAAATTTAATATTATAATATAAATATAGAATATATTTTAATATTAATTTTAATAGACTAGCCCAAAAGGTTCAGTGTTATAAGTTTTCATATGAAAATAATTGCTATATAAAGTATCACTTTCTTCTTTTCTTTAATAAAAAAACCACTAATAAATATATATATATATATAATATTATATTATTATTATAATAAAAATATTAATGATAATTATTACACAAATATTTATGTTTAATAAATTATCAAAAATTTAGATTATTTAAAAAACAATTATTGAAACAATGTGAATTACTCATTTCAAGTTAAAAGTTAGAAAAATAATTGATCTGTAAAACGTGAATGATAAAATTAAGTCATGAACACGATGATTCAAGCATTGGAAACTTTCCTCAACTAACAAGGTTAATTAGAAATTCCAACATTGTAAACCATACAAAACAAGGAAAGTTACCCAGAAAGTTAGTTAGACAGCTCGGCATTGCAAACAGTCCGTAGGTTTTGATTTGAGAGAACGGGAGCGAAAAGATGGACCTTGATAACAAGACTGGAGAAACTGAGGCTGCCGGTCGACGCTGTTCTGTGTGGAATCCAACCCCATAGGAGAAATTCTCTACGATATACAAACAAATTCGTAGTACCTTCTCACGCTGCGATGTACAAATTTATAAGCCCTCGCCGTAAATAACAGGAGCATTGCCACTTAATTATTTCGCGCTTCCAACAGGCTTTTTCCTCGACAGCACTGAAGCCGAAGCCGAAGCCGAACGATATTTTTAAAACATTGAATTTTCTTTGCTCATATAAATGTTGAAGATTGCATCCTGATCATTTAACTAGAATTTAATATTCCAAGTTCCCCATCTCTGACCAAATTTATTTTCTCCGTGAAAACTATAAGATATCATTTAGTTTTACATGGCAATGTAATTGCAGAAGTCGTAAAATTTAAAAACAATCGTGCGACCATTGGTACGTCATAAGCTTTAGGCCGGACCATTACGTCAAAAGCATTAGGGTTTCGGAAGACACAAGAATAAATGTAAATAGACTGTACCTTTGGACTGTACGGAGCACGTGATGTCGCAGAGTATGAAGCGGAAATATGGACAAATTGCCTCCCATGGCAACCTCGGAGTACTGACAGAGCAAAAGCAGGCAGGCACGGCAACCACTCCGCCAGGTTTTCTGGATTTCGGATAATATACCTTGATTGCAGACAGTACAGCCAGCCTCTCATCAGGTACTCCCTAGTACCTACCAGCTCAGTTTTTTCAATCAACTAGGTTTCGTGTACCTCATCTCAAAAGCAAGAGCGGAGTACGCCTTCAAATCTTGAAGCGAATGCAATTGGATTTTGAGGAGATTAGGGTAAAAAACAGCGTGCGGGTGAGTTTTCACGGTTTTGTTTTTAGGTTTTGGGAGGGCGACGCATAAAGGAAGGATCTATCTCTCTATGGCGTATTTGCAAGCAAATCTAAATCAGGCAAGTGTGAATGTCTACAAGCACGAATCCAGAAAATCTATTAAAGAGAGAAATTGAAATGACTTGACGCAGGGCTGGAATTTCAAATGACGGACACCCGTCAAAATTGCCGGTAACAAACAAAATCTGAAACGTTTTCTGTATTCTAAGCCAAATTTTGACGGTTTTGGCAAAATCTTAGCTGTATTTGACGGGTAAATTGACCCATGACGGGCATTTACCCGTCAAATTCCGCCTATCTATCGATATAATTTGTTAACAGTGCAAAGAAAAGAAAAATACCTGGCACAAGAAAACTCGGAAAGCTTTCATCTGGTGGAGAAAATTATTAGCGCCACTTCTGCATCGCACAACAGTGAGAGCTCGTAGGCTTTCTTCAGCAACCCGTTCCGGCGTTTCGAAAACGTGAATTGTTGATTTATTTTGTTCTCTATTCGTTTCAGCTGGAGTCGACCTCGCCCCATTGCAAGATCCTGCTTTTTCTTGTTTTTGCTTCTTTTCCGGTTATTAGTCACATGTATTCTGTTTCTCCTTCCAGAGCAAGGGACTGGCCGTAAAATGCAAAATTAGTTTGTGTACGAGAGAAAAAGAAAAAAGAAAGCTTCAGAGAGAGTCGACCTCGCCCCATTGCAAGATCCTGCTTTTTCTTGTTTTTGCTTCTTTTCCGGTTATTAGTCACATGTATTCTGTTTCTCCTTCGAGGCCAAGGTACTGGCCGTAAAATGCAACATTAGTTTGTGGACGAGAGAAAAAGAAAAAAGAAAGCTTCAGAGAGAACTTGCAGATATCATAAGCATTAAATAAAGAAAGCAATACCCCGCCGATCGGCGTAGCAGTTTAGCGGGGACTCGGGAGGGGTTTTCTATTTGGTAATTTATTTGTTATTAACTATGATATAGTTAACCTGTAACGAGAATCGAGGAGACAGAGAAAAAGACATTGGAAAACACGCGGGGACTCGGGAGGGAGGGGTTTTCTATTTGGTAATTTATTTGTTATTAACTATGATATAGTTAACCTATAACGAGAATCGAGGAGACAAAGAAAAAGACATTGGAAAACACGGGTCCATCGGCGTACTCTCTGAGTCAACGTTGGACATAGCATAGCATAACATACCATATAAAACATACCCATACTCCATCATCATCTCACATGACATCCATCATCGATTGTTATGTACGCGGATTGTTATGTACGCGGGCCAATTGAATCGGATTTTGGACAGACGACTCACGAGACAATTTGTGGAGAAAATAAGGTTGCTTTCTTGTTTTACACAACACATGTCATCAAGTAGTACCTCGATTTTTTCAACAGTATATTAAATACAGTATAATATATGTTTTCGGACTGAGCCGATGTTTAGATTATTTGCATTTTTTTTGTAAGATGGTCCGAATCTGGTAAGATGATGATTTATTGTTGAAACTGTAAATTTGGGAGTAATAATGAATTAAGCATATATAATTTTAATAACTGAAAAATGTCATTTTAATAATTTTATAATTAGGTTAGGGTGATTCCATGAAGATGGGTAACACTTTTTGGCCAAATTTGGCGATGAAAACCTGATTTTTTACTCATGTGCTATATAGAAGCCCTCAAAACGCATATATGCCATGTGAATTTTGACTTGCAGTAAGAAAACAAATTGTAGAATATTATGTTGGCTTCATATTGATATTTTTTTTAAAATATTCCGATGTCATTCAATGTCTGAATTTTTGCATTTAATGAACTGTGTGACCTTAAAAATTTGAAGAAGCTAATAAGTGGCTCGTGTCCACGTAGAGTAATTTAATCTTGCATT
>LPNX011052930.1:0-11393 GCA_001517045.1 Pseudotsuga menziesii
TCGTTGGGGTTTACAAATATCAGAAAATAAGAGAGAGAGGTGAGGGTTTGAACCCCTTTTGGAACCGGTTGAAGGTTGATGTATTTCTGGGCCTATTTGAATTTTGGGCAGCACCTCTCCTTCACCTGTGCAAAACCTGTCACAAACCAGCAAGCTATGTTCGCTGGAAATCACAGTAAACACTAAGAGATTATCAGAAAAAATTAGTACCCAAAAAAAAATTATTTACAGCAAAATTCTGAGTGTAGAAAATGACAAAAATATGATGTTTAGAGGGCTGGAAAATGAGTTTCCAGCCACCTAAATGATGTTTAAACAGCAGAAATAAAATCCTATACTAATATATAATAGATGGGGCCCCTAAAACAAGGGTTATATTCACTATACAGTGAATAAAACCCAGTTTCAGGAAAGCAAAAAGAAAATGGCCGAATTGAAATTTTGCAGAAACGAAACCCTCGGAGAGATATCCTTGCTTGGAAAACCTGCAAACAAATCTAGATCTGCAAAAAATTGTAAGCCTAGTGATGAATGTCTAACAATCCCTGCAAAATACTTTGAAGAAAAAATGTTAAACCATTCACAAAAGAGAGTAAAAATACTTTTACTCTCTAATCTCTCCACAAAATACTTTGTGGAGAGCTAACTAGACTAATACAAATATGCAAAACTAAAAAATATACAAGTTACCTCACAAGAAATGGATCATGAAAAATGTAGACTGCAGCACAATGTCCCTCCAAAGAATTCTTCTATTAAATGGCCCAACTAGGGAAAAGCTTCAATACAAAAATGTGGCAAGAAAATATGAGAGAGTAAGGAGAAATATTCCGGCAGCATAACAATAGCATGAGAGATCATGTCAAATGAGGGAGTGAGACCCTCATTATATAGTTGAGGAAGACCCCAACCCCTTGAAGATCAATGGCCGAGATTAGATCTAGATCTAAGTTAAATCTCCACCACTAGATCTAGGATTTTGACCAAGAGTTACCCTTAGATCTTGTTTTTAGGGTTAGAGTGGGCCCAAGATAGGCACCCCCCTCCATATGTGGCGGCTCCTCTAAATGTAGACGCCTCTTTATGAGCTAGCGCCCCTCTATCTTTGGTGGCGCCTCCATAATAGCTAGCGCCTTCACCTTATGTCTAGCGCCCCTCCAAATACATAGCGCTCCACTAAAATGGCTAGCGCTCCTCCATATGTGGGCGTCTTCTCTTAATATGGGGGCGTCCCACTAAATATAGTAGCGCCCTCTACAAATGGGGCGTCTTCCTCTAATTTGGTGGCGTCTCCCTTATGTAGCACCCCCTCTATAGTGAGCTAGCGCCTCCTTTAATGTGATAGCGCCCTCTTTAAAATGGTGGCTCCCTCATTATAGTATAGCGCCCCTCTTTAAGCTAGGGTTTGAACCACTTTAAACTTGGACCACCTCTAGATTTGGCTTTGACCTTAGCCTTTTGCTCAAAAATAATTATTCAACCTTTAGACTTAGGCTAAGACTTTGGCCTTTTCAAAAGTAAAATTTTAACCTTTAGACTTAGGCTAAAATAAAAATTCACCTTAGATTAAATTTTTCAATTTAATTTTTAAACTTTCCAATTTTGACTTAGGAAAAATTAAAAATAACTTGAAAAAATTATATCTTGGCCATGGGGGGGTGGAAAATTTTGAAATAAATTTTCCTAGGCTTAACAACCCCCAAACAAAATTACCATGGCATTATTTGATTTTTTCCTTCAAAATCAAATAATATGAACTTTTGACTTAGGGAAATTAATTAATTCCCTAGGAAAAATAGACCTTGCTTAGACAAAAATGGTCTATCTCCTCAACCCCTTGTCAGAATGACATAGGACTCGAAGCAGTGGCTTAGGGGGTTTCATAGCAATTTTATCTTGCATTCATAGCCCCTATTACAAAATGTCAGTGCTTGAGCAATTACACTATTACATCAAAACTGAGTTAATTAATCACCAAGGGGTGAAATTAATTAACCAGAAAAAATAAATAAAAATACAACAACATAACGAAACTCCGCAAGACACTATACAAATGTCTAGTATGGTCACGAACAACATTTTGAACCCTTAGCCACCTCATGGACTTGACTGGTAGAACGCCCGTCACCACTTTGGAGGATTTTGAGTGAAAAACCAAACCAATTAAAATCGTTTAAGCAACAAGATTAATTGGAAAGAGAAAAAACGCTCGATGAGGGGACTTCCCTAACAACCAGTTCCATGGTGTGGCATCCATATCATATGACCCATACTAGCACATAAAATTACATTATTTTTTCCACGCAGGGGAGTGGACATTTCGTTTTACAAAGGGGCAATTGCCTTGCAGAAGTGAAAAATCCTCAGATTTTTCCGAGGTACCATCTGTACAGTTATTTACTTCTTCATGTACATGGAGTTGCTACCTAGTCGAAATAGGTGGGCAACACACTTCAAACCCTCACTTTCTTTTTTTTTCCTCTCTCCAAAAATCTCTCTTGGAAATGATCACAATAAACGAATGAATGCATTTCCCTAGCTCTTTTTGTTCATGGTAACTTCCTCTTTCAATCTAATGGTCAAGATTAGATTAGATGAAGGGTTCACATTAAATGCTCCATTAATTGGTTAATTAAATGACATTTAGTGCACCTCATGTCATTTAATAAAGTTAGAACAACCCTTTTTAATTTAATCACTCACTCAACTTTATTTTAAATATGAACTTAGGAAAACCATTACTTAACCTTTTTGATGAAGTCACTTTAAAATCATAAATTATATCTCACTTCATTAAATGCCAATGACTAGGGGTCACCATTTAAAGTGTCCTTGTCCACCCAAATCTAGGTGGACAAACACTTCCTAGGTAACTTTTCAACACAAAACCCGTAATTGTCTTCCTATGAATTTGTCTGCTTGTGAAGTCTCTTCACTTTTGTTCCTCTTTTAGTTTGAGACTATAGTAAAATTTGTGTACTCGCCTTATCTTTATTAGATCTTTTTTTGGAGTTATATGCACTCTTTCCTAAGTCTTAACTATCCTCCTAAATCTCAAATACTATGCAAAATTTGAGAGTTTAAATAATGTTTCTTAAGTTTGTCGCTACAACATGTGACAAACATCTCCTTTTCTATAATGAAAAGGTTTTATGCAGTATCCTTATTCTAAATTCTGTGAAGTGGTTGTATAATGTGTTCTTGAGGTTTTCTCTAGGTTGAGTTGTTTGTTTCGCTCTTTTTAAAATTCAAATAGCTCAAATTGAGTTTATGTTACTTGAAAGGTATGTTTTGAAAGACCAAGTCCATTTACTAATGATCTATTGTGTAGGTTATAACTCGCACATGGCAAATTGCTCATAAAATGAAGTTACAAAGGGGGCAACTCCCAGAAGTTATGTCTGATATGAATGACAATCTCCGAATTAAGAGATTTATAGCAAAGTACACAATCAATCCAGCTATCGCTCATGGTATCTCTCAAATTCTTGGTTCAATTGAGGTACAAAACCATTCTTCGTAATTTATTATTCACCTTCTGTAAACATGAGTTAGTAGCTACTATTAAACAATGTTTGAAAGTAGCTTACCTTAAATGCTATTAATAGTGTTTGTATATTTATTGTTCATTTTTTATTAGGACTAATTTCTCTTCTAGTTCATTTCTAGCTTAAAAAATCGTAGTCCTTAGTTACAAGTGTTTCAATAACTATAGTTATTAACATAAAACAATACAGGTTGGAAAGATGGCAGATCTTGTTTTATGGAATCCTGGGTTCTTTGGTGCAAAGCCTGAAATTATTATTAAAGGTGGTGTAATTTCCTGGGCACAAATGGGAGATCCAAATGCAAGCATTGCGACACCTGAACCGGTAACTGATTGTAACATTCATTTTTTTATTTACTTTTGTATGAATGAGTTTTTAGGTTTGCTGATCCTTTTTTGACCAACCGAATTTCCCTATATAGGGTCAAAAGCTTCTTCCTAGGACTAAGACGTGCCCATTATTGTCACTTAATGGAGAGTCTTTTTTATTGAATCTTTGTATGTTAATTAGTGTAGGGTAGGGAGGAGAGATCAAAAATCAATATTTCAGGTTTTTAAGTTTTCAGTTGTAAAGTGAATTTAGTAACTAATAAAGTTTACAAGTATTTAATAACAAAAATTACAACATAATGGCACATCTTCTAGCCTTCTAACACCTACTCCATTTAGAAGGCCTATTTAAAAATACAACCATGTCAAATCCAAAAGTATAAACCATAAGCTAAGTCCAATGCTGCCGTGACATCCTCCAACCGTGGGTGATCTGTCCATTTGTATTTGACTATCATTGGCTCAGATCATTTCCCAATATCCTTTTTTATGCTCACTGGACCTGATAGCCAATATGAGGCTTCTTATTACCCGAAAATTCCCGCCTTGTAAACCGAAGGAAGTCCAGAAATACAAGGAAATAATCACTGTCACATCGCTTACTTCCCCCTCACTTTGAAGTTAGTGCTTCCTAAGTTCAGGGGGTATCCCTAAATGGTCTAGGTACTAGTTGCAAATTTAAGAATTATTAGTAACACCTAAAGTTGAAATCAAAAGCTTGTTGGCCTTGTATAAAATCTACAGTAAAATATGGAAATGAACAAGCTGGAAACTCAATAAAAATTGTCATAAATTTACACAAAACAATGCAGAAAATCAACTCACCCAAGAATTGGCAATTCAATGCTTGATGAATTAGGGAAAGGATAAGAAACGTTGGGTTATGTTAGCACTTGATATAATATCCCTGATGCAAATATAGGCAATATGGTGAATTTGGTAAACGCTTGTAAAATTATATTGATCAATCAAATGCTTTGCACATGAAATAAGAGAGACGTCCTTGGAATTCTATTATGAATGAAGATCAGATTAAAAGCTCTAATGGCTGCTATGGCAGCTGAAAACACACAATAAGCAAAACACCGGGAATATGCCATGGCTCTTGAGACTTCTACTACTATAACTGGCCACAGATCTTGTACTACTAACTAATCACTCTCCAAAAATGATGCCACCAAAAGATGAATCTCAGCTGAAGACCCTAGATGGATCCTCCTCCTTGTCTAGCTAGGGTGGATATCTCACCACCGAAACTTAACTGCAATGGATGGATGGAGTTTGCCAACCCCAAACGAAAAACTTTAGATAACTCCTAGACGGTCACAAGAAATCAATATCAACTTAACCTCTCCATAATGGATGAGTGCCTTCTCTTTTATCTTCTCTGAGTCCCATGCCATGGAAAATACCATGGGTCATCTTGTTGTCCACCGATTGCACACTAGCAGCAGAAACTTTCCGAAAGCTGTCTCCTCACTTAGAAAAGTGGGAGAGGTGTGACATTGGGGGCAAGCATAGAGCGAGGTACTGTCACCTACTGTCACCCATTATGTCGGAAACACTAGTGTTAATGTTTTCTTGAAAATTAGTTTCTAGAAATAAACTATGGATGTCTGACAAAGACTTAGATCCAAGATCTTCAAGGATCCTATGAGAAGCAAGTTTATTTAGCCTCCTCCTATAAACCTTTTCAGGTTCAGGGATAAAACTAAGTAAACCTTCAGAGTTTCTTCTAGTTGAATACCTTAGTAAAATTAAAGACAATGGAGTCGCTAGATGGATGTCAAGTCTAAGATCAGCGAGGTGATTAAACTAAAAAATCTATCAAAAAAGGTAAAAACTAGAAAAAACTAGGGTCGTCCAGTAACAAAAATTTTGTCCCTGGCAACGGCGCCAAAATATGTTGTCCGCTAATTGCACACCAGCAGCAAAAACTTTCCGAAAGCTGTCTCCTCACTTAGAAAAGTGGGAGAGGTGTGACCTTGGGGGCAAGCACAAAGCTAGGTACTGTCACCTACTCCTAGCTCCTCCGTTTAGGCTAACTCCTAACGAAGCCAAGGGGGGTAGTCCCTATTGCCGCCTAATTCACACTTTAAGACACAGGAAAGTCACAACCTTCTATGTGTGTCCTTGGAGGCAAGTGAGAGCTGGGGACCACTGTCACCACAGTCCACAACTCCTCCGTTTAGGCAAGATCCCAACAGAGCCAAGGGGGGTAGTCCCTAAAGGAAAGCTAAGTTCCAGATTTATTAATTAATTACAAACTAATTAAAGGGATCTTTTATTAAAATTTGTGAGGCTAAGCTTTTATATTATCTAAGGAATGACAAGCAGCATGCAAATGCAAAGACTTCCTTTTAATGACAAGCAGACCTTGAGATAAATAAAGACCAGTGCCTATTACAAATGGAGTCTAAAATTATAACTTTACAGATTTACAACTGAAATTGAAATGTAAGTTAATTAAACCACAGTTTAAGTGTTATCCCAATTAAACAAGGTTACAATATGGCAAATGAATACTTATGAACAATATAAACAATCATAAATGAGCAGTTAACCAATATTATCAGTATCCACAGTTGTAACAGATTGAATAATGGAACAATTGTCAAGCTATTACCCCAAAAAAATTGTGTTACACAAGATCTCAGATTACTAAACCATGAATTAAGGATGCCACCACAAGAATTTGCGAAGCTGAAATGAAATGCTTGTAACTGAAAAGTGAAGAGCTTGCAAAAATAAAAGTACTTGCAGTGAAAACCTTAAACAACAAGGTGATAGCAATGACATGTGTTTGTAGGACGTTTTGCAATGTATCTTGGTTTATTTTAGTAAATTTTATTAAAGTTTTTCTTCTTGAATTTTAGTCTTAGAACCGGTGGTGTGACTACCCCGATCTAGTACTTCTCCAGTCAAAGAGAGAGTGCTGTTGCGCTCAACAAAGTGGGAGCAAAGCCCACCCGTAGCTCACAGGTCAAACCCCAATGGCCTGGTGCTCAACAAAGAGGACGTCAAAGCACCTAGAGACCCCCCACGGTCTATTACCCCAAGTCGCCTTTGAGGTCACTATTTTTAGTTGACAGGAAAAATGGCTAGATGGATGCCTATTAAACTAAGACTCCTCTATCCCCTGTCGTATCTCGCGAGTACCCCGAAGGGTGATAACCGAGTAGAGGAGCAGGAAATAGAGAAGTTTTTGTTGGTAAATTTTAGGGGTTAATTTTAAGTCTTGGTGGTTAATATGCAAGGTAAATTTTAAGCTGTCAACAAGATCAACCAAGCAGTATCCCTTATGAGAGGTGCTGGTACTTGATCTTGGACTGAAAATAAAAAAAATGTGTGATTGTAACAGAAAAAGAAAAGTTGTCTTAATTACCTAAGCCCCCACTTCTCCTGCTTTTCATATCCAACTTGAAGTCCCTAAAGGGAGATGACAAGTGGATAGAGGATACACAGGATAAATGGGTTGTATGATTACTTCTTTAAAAATTACTGAAACTTAAAAGAAACTGTAACTAGCTAAAGCAATGCCCAACCACACAGCAATTTTTGTGGCAGAGATGGTGGTCTGTCACAAAGATAGGTGGGTAAACAGAAAAAATAAAACAGATTATACTAACCTCACAACAATCTTTGTTACAGAGATGATGGTCTGTAACAGAGATAGGTGGGTGAACAGAAAATGAAACTAGCAAATCCTAACCTCACAACAATCTTTGTGACAGAGATGGTGGTCTGTCACAAAGATAGGTGGGTAAACAGGAAAAATTTTATAAACAGAAATCTAAGCAACTACTTCCTACTCTACTTCCTAATCTATTTACAGATTACAAATGCTTTATAAAAATTTAGAATACCCCAAGAGAACTTCTCATTGGGGTTTACAAATATCAGAAAAAAGAAGCAAGAAAGGTGAGGGTTTGAACCCCTTTTGGAACCGGTTGAAGGTTGAGGTATTTCTGGGCCTATTTGGGCAGCACCTCCCCTTCACCTGTGTAAAACCTGTCACAAACCAGCAAGCTTTACTTGCTGGAAATTACAGAAAACTCAAAGAATTTGTTAGAAAAAGTTAGTCTCAAAAAATCACTAATTTACAGTAAAAAATCTGAGCGAAAATATGACAGAAATATGAAGTTTAGAGGGCTGAAAACTGAGTTTCCAGCCACTTAAATGATGCTAAAACAGTAGATTTAAAGCATTTAATTAATATACTAAAGGTTGGGGCCTTAAAACCAAGGTTTTTATCACTATACAGTGATAAAAACTGAGTCTTAAAACCCTCTTAAGCAAAAGTGCGAAAATGAAAAAAAACAGAAATTAACCAATGGAAAAGGTACTCCTTTGCTTTAGATCCCTGCAATAAAACTTATAAGAGCTGCAAAATATAAGCAAAGAGGTGAGCACATAAATAAACCCTACAAAATACTTTGTAGAGTCTTACTAATCTACTCACAAATGCAGGTAAAATTACTTCTACCTACAAGTCTCTCCACAAAATACTTTGTGGAGAGCTATCCAAGCTAATACAAATGCAACTAATAAACATAAAGCAGGTTACCTCACAAGAAGCACAAAATGTAGACAAGAGCCACCAAAATTCCTCCAAAGCATTTACTTGTATTAAGCCCAACTAGGGCAAGAAGATTACAATAGCAAAAGAATGTGAGAGAAGAGTGGAGAAATATTCCGGCAGCATAACAATAGCATGAGAGATCATATCAAATGAGGGAGTGAGACCCTCATTATGTAGTTGAGGAAGACCCCAACCCCTTGAAGATCAATGGCCAAGATTAGATCTAGATCTAGATTAGATCTCCACCACTAGATTTAGGTATTTGACTTTTTACCACTCTCAACCAATCTACACCCTTAGATTGTTTTTTAATCCATGGCCTGAGTGCTTGATCCATGTCTTCACCATTTTCCACCCTTAGATCTAGGTATTTGACCAAGTGGGGCCTTCTTTGACTCAATTTTTAATTTTTGTTCTTATATTTTATTTTAAATCTTCTATTTTTATTTTTTATCTTTTTAATCTTTTATTTTAAATCTTTTAATCTTTTATTTTATCTTTTACTTTTTATAATTTTTATCTTTTTATTCTTTTATTTTTTATTTTTATCTTTTTATAATTTCTATCTTTTACTTTTTATAATTTCTATCTTTTTATTCTTTTATTTTTATCTTTTACTTTTTATAATTTCTATCTTTTTATTCTTTTATTCTTTTATTTTTATCTTTTTATAATTTCTTTTTATTTTTAAATCTTTTAATCTTTTATTTTCAAGTTTTAATCTTATATTTTTTATTTTTATCTTTTTTTTTTTTAATTTATCTTTTACTTTTTATTTTTATCTTTTTATTTTTAAATCTTTTAATCTTTTATTAAGACAAGAGGAGCACCCCACTTGGGAGATCTTCAGACATTTATTTTGACCATGGGGGAGGTTTATTTAAATAAAAATTGACTATGATTAGCCACCTCCCAAACTTAATTACTATGGCCTTATTTGATTTTTTCCTTCAAAATCAAATAATTTAATTTTTCACCTAGGGAAATTAATTAATTCCCTAGGAAAAATAGACCTTGCTTAGCCAAAAATGGTCCTACTTCCCAAGTCCTTGTCAAAATGACATGAGACTTGAACCAATGGCTTAGGGGGTGTCATAGCATTTTAATTTGCATTCATAGCCCCTATTACAAAATGCCAAGGTTCAAGAGATTACATTATTACATCAAAACCTAGTTAATTAACCACCAAGGGGTAAAATTAATTAACTAGAAAAAATAAATAAAAATACAACAGCATAACGAAACTCCGCAAGACTCTATACAAATGTCTAGCATGGTCATGAATAACATTTTGAAACCTTAGCCACCCCATGGACTTGACCGTTAGAACGCCCGTCACCACTTTGGAGGATTTTGAGTGAAAAACCAAACCAATTAAAATTGTTTATACAACAAGATTAATTGGAAAGGGAAAAAACACTCGATGAGGGGACTTCCCTAACAACCAATTCCATGGTGTGGCATCCATATCATATGACCCACACTAGCATATATAATTACATTAATTTTCCCACGCAGGGGAGCGGACATTTCGTTTTTACAAAGGGGCAATTGCCCTGCAGAAGTGAAAAATCCTCAGATTTTTCCAAGGTACAAACTGCACATAATGTACATCTTCAATGTACATGAGGTTGCCACCTAGTCGAAATAGGTGGGCAACAGTCCCTAACAAAGAGTTTTCTATGGCTCAATGTAGTTAAAGTGTTTTAAACTACATTGCACGGGAACCGCTCCCGGGCATTAGGAATGGCGTATCCGACGTTCCGGCGTACCTGGGAGCTTTGGAGCTGGTACGAAACGCTCCAAAACAGCTGGGAACTCCTTTGGATACTTGGGTACTTTTCGGGTACTTCGCAGGCCTCAAACCGAAGCTCCCGATACTCGTTTCCTAGGGTACTTGTCTTAGGGAGCTTGTGGAAGCTCCTCGATGGATCAAGAGCTTCCACAAGCTCCCTAAGACAAGTACCCTAGTTAGGGAGCTTTCTCACGTTCCCAGGCAACGAGGAGCTTCCTCACGTTCCCAACTCGCCGAGGGCAAAAAAATAACCGCGAGAAAATAAATATTAAAAAATTATGGTGGAATTGGCGCCAAAAAGAGAAAGGACATGTGGAGACAACAGCAAGGGGGGAATGCATGCAATGAAATTCTTTATAAGCATATCCCTCGGCTTCTAAAAAACATAGAGCTTCCTTCAATTCGCCGTTTTCTTCCTGGGATGTTTTTTTTATGGTTTTGACTTCTGAGTCTCTCGGGTCTCCCATAATCTCATTCGCCTGGTTCTGAGTCTCTCTCATTCAACAGTTCACGGCATTCAAGAGTTCACAGCATTCAAGCATTGCTGTTGATATTCGAGTCTCGACTGATCCAGAGGATTCCAGACTCGAATCTTCATCCTTGGACCTTCACAAACCAGTCATGGCGTTGGTGTTGCTGTTCAGTAACCAGTTCCTTCTCGAATCTCCATCCTTCAGGCTGCAATGATTCAACACTGCACAGGTATAAACTATATTGAAATATTTAATATTGTAACTTGTTGTTTTAATATTTATTATTTTCAGAATTCTGTGCATTTTGACATTGAAATCGAGTCTCGACATGAACTAATCTGTGCGTGTGAAAGGGCCCTAACGATTCATCTTTTTTTCAAGAATTTCATAGAATGTGGCTCTGTTCATAAGTTCATTGAAGTCTGAATTTTATTATTTAATATTTTTGGCCTCGGCTTTGGCTTCAACAAAGGGTTTGATGAGCTTTTCAAATGCTCTATCTGCCTCAACTATTTATGTTGGAGTGGGGGTTTTGCCACGGGCATTTGACATGGTTTATTTTATTTTTTTATCCTTGAGCTTTTCCAACTCTGCAATCCACAAATCTCCTCTACTGGGAAAGATATTGGCATGACCACCACACCGACGGGAAGATCCACATACACT
>LPNX011052930.1:14221-77078 GCA_001517045.1 Pseudotsuga menziesii
TGTATTATTGCCGCTCCCAACCTGACGTATCCTGTAAATTTGGGCGAAGCTTCTAGACGTATCGGATACTCGTGTCCGCGTACCCGACGTACCCGCGTACCGGAAACTTGTGCAACATAGGTTTTAAATGGTTATGGATGCGGATGGGTGTTGTTTAGGAGTTATGGTGATTAAATGTGTTTGTTTATTATAAACTTGACGCATAAGATAAAAGCAATCCACCTTGCTATCAAGAGAATTAAAAGATGAACAATAATTCAAAACTTTATAAAGATGCATTTACAGATAGAAATTAAAATGTTCCAAAGACAAGTGATCCAGATATAATAATTATGCAAAGATTAAAAGATCAGTGCCTTTATGGAGTCAACACTCTACAATGCCTTAAGAAATTAACAGCAAGTCTTGAAATAAAGTTAGCGAATATTACGTTGTGCAAGTGCTCTTGGTATGTTTTTAAGTATTTTAGGTGATCTTGCTTATGGTGTTAACAAAGGTTTGTCAAGAGCCGGGAGAATGTTCCAAGTTTAATCTGTTGAAGACATGACGGCCCGCCCAGTATCCCAAGCTGGTATCGCGAAGATTGACCAGCTAGCTGAGAAGCTTAGACAGCGAGGAGTTCCGGCACCTTTACTAAGAAGAACTTAGGAAATTCTCTACAACGCCTGTGCATTGGTTATGGGGTTTAAATTTTATTATGTTTCTCTTGCAAGATTAAAAATCCAATGCCATTTCTGGGTACTCCGATTTTGAAGTAGGTCAGAGCATACTCCGGCAAGGAGACAACGAACTTAATTAATTATGGGTGAATGAGTTGCAAATTTTATTAAGTTGATTAATTAAAACTCTCCGACAGAGAGCGCTCTTGACCTTGTCTTATGACAAAGGTTCAAGAGACTTAGCTAATCTAAATGCCTAATGCAAGGATATGCAAGTCTAACTATGCTCTCCGATAAAGAATGCTCTTGACTTGAGTTATGACAAGTTCAAGAAACTTAATTAATTAATTGATTAAACTTAAAAGAAAAATAAAGATCTAAACTACCCAAGAGTCTCTTTCAAGTTTTTTAGGCCCTAATTAGGAAAGCATGGGGGTAAGTAACAAATCCAAAGAAAGCAAAAAACAACTCTCTGATAGAGAGCACTCTTGATCCACCTTATGGTGAGATTCAAGAGATTTTGGTAATTTTTAGGGTTTTGCAATATTATATAAAAAGGTAAATAAAATTAAAACCATCTAAGTGAATAAATAAGGAAACTTTTTACTCTTTTCTATTTTATGCATGATGAACCTTTCAGAAATAACTATCAAACTTTAATGAAAAAACAAAACTCTAACAATTGAAACTATTCAATCCTACTTTTAACAAATTGTGAAACAAAGCATGAAAATGAGGAGACGATACAAGCTTCCACCAAATGGGGGAAGAGGGGTGTGGGAGTCGTAATCCCACTTGCTCTTTATTAATTTGTTTACAATGCTTTCCTTTGCTGCCTTTTTTGTGTCTTTTCTTATTCCTGAAAGGCCTTTGAAGCAATCTGCAGAATGGGAAAGAAGAAGAGGGACATTATGGTTTTTTAGGGCTTGATTCTTCAGAATTTCGCCAGCATTTCCGCTGTACCTGTCACAGAAGTAAAAAATCAGCAAGCTTATATTGTTAAAAGATGGTAGGAAAAACAATGCAAAAATAAAAAAATTTGGAAAAATTTTTATACTTCGAAAAAATTTTGAACATTCACATGCAAAGCATAAATTTTTTCCTATATCTAGCAGAAGCCCTAAAAACAGATCTGAATAATGAATATTGAAACTTGGATCTATTTCATGAACAAATGCAAAAAATTTAAAGTAGGGAAAGGTAGAGGTAGAAGTTTGAAGATGGAGCTTTAGAGTAAGATCTCCTTATGTTTTTTCCTCTTGGACAAAGCCCAACTTTGTAGATCCTAAAAGACAACAGTGTTAGAAAAGTTCTTATGATGATGGAGATGAGATTGATGCAACTAAGCTTGCACCCTTTTCCAAACGGCAAGATCTGCTAAGACAATCAAACTCGAAACCCGGTGAGGTCAAACAAAATAACTAGTATGCTATGAATATTAAACCATGATCAATACTTCATATAACTGAATACTTGTACTCATCTAGGTTAAGATAAACTTTGCATAATAATCCAAATTGACAGCTGTAAATGGAAGATCTTGTGTTCTAACAATAGACTTCTAAAGCTAGTTATTTGATTCACCATATGAGTAACAAATTTAAAACAAGGAAAGAAATCACCTCATAAGATAGACATCCACCAATGAAGAAACAATCCCATAGACCTCCAAAGTCGAAAAGCTTTATTCAGATAAAAAATGATTACAATTTTTTACAGAGTTTCTATGCACAAAAGTCCATCCTGTAGAGCTCAAAAGAGCCTCTACTTATACAAAAAGGAAAGAAAATAGGGCTCAAAGAGTAACACCGAAGTAATTGAATGAGCTCGACATGATGATTTGGAGTTGAACTGAGTTGCAACTAAGTGCTGTAGTAATGATGGGGGGTGAGGTGGCTCATCCTCCCTCGTAATGATCACCCAACCAATATATAACCCACACTTCAACCAAAAACGGATTTAACCAAAGAGGGCAAATTTCTGACTGATAGTTCAACTGCTACACTTCGATAGTTGATTTGAAACTGACCGATATTGATTGGAATCATCATAAATGCTCTGTGCCATGTCATTTAACCTTTTATTTTATTCAATTTGGTTTATTTTGGAGAGTTTTTTATTTTCTCCAAAATATTCATTTTTAATATTTTAATTAATAATTTCTTCGTAAATGACTTTTTTGAGAAATTATTAATTATGACGCTGAATGAACTTCTGAAACTTGGAGATAGCTGGCGGCTGATCATGAATGATTTTTGGCTTAAGGTTAGAGCCTTCAACCACTGAATTCGGGTTCCGGATGACTAACTTATTATAAATTGAATTTTTCCATTTAAATTATGGAAAATTTTATTTAAAAACTTTGGTAAAATTAAAAAATTAAAAAAAAAAATTTGACGCGTTCGGTAAAAAAATTTCTGAGGGTCCTAGTGACTTAGGACATGACCATAGTCTATTCTAACAATGTCTAGTAGGTTTATATATACTCAGTTGGGCTCTAATAACCCCCCAAGGCCCAAAATTTAAAATCGGGCATTCCAGCTTTGGAGGAAGCGGGAGAAAACTTCGTCAATTATACTCGGCTATAGGCAAAGCATAATTGTCAAGAGCAAAAAACTCCCTGGAATACCTTAGTTGAAATTCTACGTCTTAGGAGACCGAACCACTCAAAAACACCCTACTAGCACATTTTATTACAAACCCCACGGTGCCATGGTCATAATTATTCAAAACAAAAATTGACTAGCCAAAACTGGCTAGGCACAAAGGCGGATCATCTGATACACTGGAAACAAACATTTATCACGTTTGTAAAATGGCGGCTCCTCAACTAATCCAGCTATGGTACAAATAAGTTGGCAACATCTGGCTCCAACTGTGGGACGTGTGCTCGATCTAGTCTCTTATGCAAGGAGAGCATACGAGAACACCAGAATCTCTGGTTTCCATATCCTGTAAAAACATCTCAACATGACAAGAAAAACCTCAGTAGCACAAGTTTTATGAAAAAGAGCCAATGATCCAAAAGTTGCTTTATTCAAAGGAATGACAAAACCTAACTGAAAAATTTATTTATTCCCAAGTATAGAAAGAAAATGCTAAAGTAAACGCTCACTTTAAGAAGCCTATTTTCCTACTATAAGCATGAAAATAAAAACAATTATGTGTAATCATAAATCCAATGTAACCACCTAAGCATTTTATTAATGTAAAAAGGTTTTTCCTTGTCTTTGGTTACCAGCCAAAACAATAATATTTTATTCAAAGAATGCAAACCTGCGTGATGATCCAGAATGGGCCGGCTGGATGGAGAATCATAGGCATGAATATTGTCGTCAAACTTCTTCCCAAACTGGTAGGTGCTCGTGCAAGCTACTTCTGTCCATGACTGGATAGCGCTGATATACAAATCGAGATGATGCAGCAGGTCGACTACTCCATCATGCTGATCATCAAGGCTTATCAAATAATAACTCGTTGTATAAACCCCAAGCTGCTCCAAAACATAAGGAACATCTATATGTGAACACGACGATTGAGAAAAAACTTCAACTAGTTGTACCCCATCTGATTCGTCACTGCACTGCTTTCTCGTTGAAATTATTTTTGGAAGAAAGATTAAAGTTTTGAGGTCAGATAATGGGGCAGAATTTACCTCAAACAACTTCAATGATTTGTTGCAAGGAAGCAAGAATTAAGAGGGAGCTAACTACTCCCTACAATCCCCAACATAATGGAGTCACAAAAGAAAGAATTGAACTATTGTGGAAGCGACAAAGGCATTGATTCATGACCAAGACTTACTCATGCATCTATGGGTAGAGGCAGCTAGGATAGTTGTGTATGTACAGAATAGGAGTCCTCATGGAATATTGGGAAACAAGACTCCAGAAGAAGCATTTACTAGAAGGAAGCCAGAAGTCATCCTTTTGAGGATATTTGGATGTCCAGTGTATATAGATGTTCCCAAGGAGAAGAGCACAAACTTAGATCCCTCATGAAGAAAAGGCATCTTTGTCGGTTACAGTTCTTCAAAGGCATACAAAATTTACATTCCAAGACAGAAACAGATCGATATTAGCAGTGATGTGACATTTGATGAATGTTCATATTTCAACAAATCCAAGAAGTCTCACATGGATGAGGACTGTGAGGAGCTTGAACCTCCTAAGAAAACAAGCGCAAAAGACTCTACTCTGACAGATCATATTCCAGAAGATCATGATGAGATGGTAGAGCCAGAAGTAATGGTAGATCGACCTAGAGAAATGACAGTCTCTAAGAAGCAAAGTTACATATATCGTGTCAGCGAATATATCGTCAAGGGTTTTGGAAAGTAACTTATCGACAACATCGATGAAAATATCGGAAAATATCGGTGAATGTCGTAAATCTCAAAAAATTACAAAAATAACATTTTTTTTCAATTTTTTACCATCTAAAGCAACAACAACATCAAATAAACATGTTACTACATAAATATGAAAATACAACTAATATATAAGATGCATAAATGATAAGGATGTCAAATGGGGGATCATGATCACATATCAACAATAAATTGAAAATACTGAAATATGCTCTTGATAGAATGATACAAAATCACCTCAAATGATCAAAATAAATGTATCTCATGAGATGAATCATCATGATTCATGAGGCATCTAGATACTACATACTACATCGTACAATCATAAATAATACCAGTGTTCCACCAAGTTTCCGAGACGCGGGAGCGTGGGAGCGGGGAAACGCACATTGTGGACGTGTAGAGACACTCCAAAATTTTGGGGTATTTTGGGGGACGAGGGGGCGGGGGGCGTCGGGGTCCATAACATAGGAGGGTCAGTCTCTAAAATTATAAAAAAATTGAAAAATAATAAAAATATGAACCCCAACATAACATATCAAGTCCTCATCCCATTGCCATTTAGTATGACCATTTAGTGTAAAAGCCTAATATTTAAGATGAACAATTTTTTTTTAAGTAAAAAAATTTAAAAAATTGAGGGGGTGGGGGCCTGTGGGAGCCCCCCATTTTTAGGAGGGTGCGTGTGGGAGCCCCCCAATCCGAGAAACTCCTAGACCTGCGTTTACCCAAGTTTCGCAGAAAGGGGGGCGCTGGGAAACGTTTCCCATGGAGCCCCCCAACCCCCGAGGCGTGGGAAGCGCAGGGGGCGAGCCCCCGACCCTGGGAGGCGCATCCCCGTGGAACACTGAATAATATGATTCATCGATCCTCTCTAACCCTTTTACGAGCAAGGGGAACCAAATTCTTGTAGAAGTAGTAGGTGGTCTTGTAGGTGCTCTGGATGATCCTGGGTTGGAAATGGAAGCTCCAACTACTCGAGGTAAGGTGAAAGCTAATAGGACTGAGGTCAAAGCGAATGTGAGTTGTTTCCTCCCATGGCTACATATCATCAAAATCATTGCCTATATCAGGATCCTATTCATTAATAGAACCCTATGCCCCCCTCCTATAGACTCTCACCCTTGTGCCCACCTCAAACCTTGAAGTTGATCCTCCAAGGACATTAGTTAACAGACTCAACACCCTACAATTTTGATGAAACTTCCTAATCCATTTGCTAAAATAAGGTAGAAAAGGCTTCCCAAGCTTAATAAATGATTTTGTTTTAGTGAAGGGTACATTTTAATTAAGGTCGTGCTAGAGGAGATCAACAATCAACACCACCAATATCAAGATACATAGAGGGGTTGATGTGCTTGATTAAATGTCACTCATATACCCACACATGATAGAATCCAGTGGAAACATTGCAATCCTGAAATCTTGACAACTATTAAGTCTGTTGAATTCTGAATGGGATCTAAAATTTACTTTTTGCAGATGAAGTCCGACGAGGTTGGAACCGCTCTCAAACATCCTGAAACAATTAATGGTAATGTTAAAAAATTAAGTAAAATGATAGAAAATAACACTGCCAAAAACTTAACACAGATTTATTTCCCAAATTCCATGCAATTTTTTTTGCAGGGCAATATTTTCCAAAATATCGCGATATATGGGAAATATATCGCGACACATTCAATATATCGCAGTATATTCAAAATGTCGCGATTTTTTAGTGGCGATATATCGTCAAGGGGAATGACTCGCAATATGGGTGATATATTGTCGATATATATAACTATGCTAAGAAGATACCAATATGGTTCTGAAACACAATCCAAGATGCTGAAAAGTATGGTGTTCCCAGTGGGTCTTTCAGAGAGAAAAAGACCTCGCCAATACCCAATTTACATGCCACTGATTTGTGATATCATTGATACATAACCTTGAGGTTATGAAGAAGATGCAGGCAAGCAAGTATGGAAGGAAGCCATGATGGAGGAGTACCAGCCCATCATAGAGAATGATGTATGGGATGTAGTTCCAAGACCGAAAGGGAAGTTAGTAGTAACTTCCAAATAGATGTACAAGATCAAACATGTTGCAGATGGCAGCATAGAGAAGTATAAAGAAAGATTCGTGGCTAGAGGATTCTCTTAGAAAGAGGGAATAGATTATGACGAGATGTTTGGTCCAGTGGCTAGACACACTTCCATTAAAGCTATTATCTCCATGGCTTCCGTGATGGGATGGAAATTACACCAAATGGATGTCAAGAGCGCTTTCTTGAATGGTATAGTGAAAGAAGAAGTGTATATCGAGCAACGTCTAGGATTTGAGATTCATGAAAGAGAGTCACATGTGTGCAAATTGAAGAAAGCTTTGTAAGGTCTTAAGCAAGCACCCAAGGCATGGTATGCCAAGAAAGACAGATTTCTTATGATCTTGTGTTTTATCAAAAGTGAAGTTGATCCCAACCTTTACTACAAGGTTGTGGATGGTCCTCTAGTGATATTGCTACTATATGTGGATGACCTATTTCTTATAGGGGAAGAGAAGCTCATAGATGAGTACAATAAGAATCTTGCAGCAAAATAGAAGATGCAGGATCTATGTATGATGCATTACTTCTTATGATTAGAAGTGTGGCAGAGATCAAATGAGAATGTCCTTAGTCAAGGAAAATATACAATAGAGATCCTGAAGAGATTTGGGATGATGGCCTGTATGTCCATGGCCACACCGATGGTGACAAATCTAAGATTTTTAAGTGACTCTTCTTCAGATTTGGTGGATCCCACGATGTACAGATAGATGATCAGATCTTTGATGTATCTGGTTAACACCAGACCAGATATATGCTTTGCAGTGAACACCTTGAGTTAATACATGGTTAAGCCTAAACATGTACATTTGATAGTGAAAAAAGCATGTGTTGAGATACCTGAAGGGTACTGTTATCACCAACCTTGTAGTTTCCTATATGAGATGGATCCAGGATGGATGGTAGAGGGACAAGAAACTGTTAAAATTTGAAGGTTAGTGAAGTTTTAATACACATAATAAACATAAGTGCATGAACATGTACATTCAGATTCAGAATAGTGCTGTTAATAAAATTTAAACTATAATAAAGCAAGAAAATAATTTTCATCTCTTTCAACTCAACGCTCCTCTGGTCATTGCGTTAATTTTAACGCTCTGCTGGTCATTGCGCTGAAGTTGAGATGTTTCACTTCGAATATCATGTACATAAAATAGATACAGTATTCGCAAATCATACCATTGTTGGATCCACTTTATACTCAGATATTTCTGAGTTTGATCTTGTCACCGAAGGGACAAGTCAAATTGGGTAAACCATATACGTACCTTGAGAGAGGGTTAAAGAAAACAGAAACAGACCTCAAACTCGTAGTCAACATAGAGAGATGTCAATCAAAAGTACAGGCTAGAGTAATTCAGTCATTCCCAAAACATTCATGCTAATGACACACAGTCACTTAGCACAAGGGACACTCAGTCATACTTAGCACAGTCAAAACTCTCTGACAGTCATGATGATAAATACACAGTCCACACTCAGGGAAAGGAATCCAGCGCACCGAGGTAAAACCCATAAGAACTCAAGCTGAGATAAACCGTAGATACAAATCATGAAGGTAAACCCATAAGCAGTCACACAGAGATAAAACCGTGAGGATAAGCCCGTGAAGATAACGAGCAGAGAACAGAGATCACGATGGAGTGAAATCGCTGAGGATAAACTCGTGAATAAATCAGCAGAGGACAGAGATCATGATGGAGTGAAATCGCTGAGGATAAACCCGTGAATAAAACAGCAGAGGACAGAGATCACGATGGAGTGAAATCGCTGAGGATAAACCCGTGAATAAATCAGCAGAGGAAAGAGATCACGATGGAGTGAAATCGCTGAGGATAAACCCGTGAATAAAACAGCAGAGGACAGAGATCACGATGGAGTGAAATCGCTGAGGACAAACCCGTGAATAAAACAGCAGAGGACAGAGATCACGATGGAGTGAAATCGCTGAGGATAAACCCGTGAATAAATCAGGAGAGGACAGAGATCACGATGGAGTGAAATCGCTAAGGATAAACCCGTGAATAAATCAGCAGAGGACAGAGATCACGATGGAGTGGAATCGCTGAGGATAAAACAATGAATAAAACCAGCAAAACTTAGAGATCACGGTGGTGAGAATAAACCCTTGAATACAAGATCGCTGAGACAATTACCCAAGTAGAGATCACGGTGGTGAAGAGATGCGGACTAGAGGAAGAGCCGCGGACTAGACGTGATGAGTTCAAGCAGAGAAAAGACTGCCTATAAAAACCAAAATCGTAGAGGTCACTATGAAGGATTTAGCCGAGGATGCCTGAGAGAAATTTCATTGAGTAGCGGCGAAGATCAGGCAGAAAACATAGAGATAAATCGAGCCCGTGAAGAATTCACGTGAGAGTTACATCCCTTGAGAAACAAACCTTAGTTTACGTCATTTTATAAGGTTAGGAGAACCAAAATGGTTAGACTTAGGAATGGGTAAGTGGTTCAAATGGGTAAGTGGTCCTAAGTAAATAATAAAAAATTGGATCAATTAAAAAGAATAAGTAATATCAAAAATGTACTTAAAAAGTAAAAGGGTCTTAAACATGAGATAAGATTAAATGGTCAAAAGCCTTTATTAATAAAATCATAAAGATTTTATTAATAAGACTATAAAATAATAAATTTAAATAGAGTCATAAAGTGAAAGTCTATAGGTCTAATAAAAATGAATAGTCCAAAACTATAAGTAAGTCAAGGGTCCAAAACCTAAGGTAACCATAACAATATATATGGCCCAATAGTCTTTAACAAACCATTAGGTAATACGCTCCATAGAGTAGGAGTCATCATAGTCAAAAGGTGCACATAAGTGAGGGTGCTAGGACCAAGTATAAATAGGATCCATAGTCAACAACCACAAGATCAAGGTGAATCGTAAGGGTGGACAATCATTCAATTAGGACAAACAAGACCAAAGACTTTTCTCTCTCAAGGTACATGGTTTTATATATTCTTTTGTCATCACTGTATAAAGGGGAAGATCCAAACTGATGGTACAATCATTTTGTCCTTAACACTGCTCCTAAGGGTTAGGCACTAGGGACATCGTCAAGGGGTGGCCAGTCCCTTGAGAAGGAACCTAGCAATAACCGATTAGGAGAGGGGACATCATTATCTTCCATTCTTAATGAATGGCTTTCAGCCTTACGCTGAGTTTCAGTGTCACACTAAATCAAGTTGATCAATCCTTGGACCCTGACTGGGTCCTCCATTCTCTCGCAGAATGGTTCTCAGTACCAAGCTAAGTTTCAGTCTCACACTGAAAGTTGATCAACTACCTGCAGGACTTACTTGGACATCGTGTCCCTGGTTCAAGACCAGAATATATCTCTACCTCTACCTGCAGGCTCTACTTGGACATCGTGTCCCTGGTTCCAAACCAGAATACCCTAGAGGCATATAGGGGCCCTAGCCACATGCTAGGGGCTTTGCCATGGCATCAACTTGCTTAGTCCTAGACCAAGAACCCCAGGAGACTGCTGGGGGCCCTAGGGTACCTTCTAGGGTCTTACTCTATCCTAGTCAACTGACTAGGGTACCATCCTCTATGAGAATGGGTCTCGCAGCTGCACAAACTTTAACAGAAACTAAAGAGGTGGAACCAAGATTTCCTCAACTCCCAAATGGATGGTTGTCACGCCAATCGAGGCAATCTTCACTTTATGTTGTCTTAGCCCAAGACAACAACAGGGGAGACCCAGATGTACTCTCGACAAGAAAGATTAGACATAGACACCAGATCAAATCAAATGGACTTGAGGTACGTAAGGTGTAAGGTGATGGAAACCCTAGATCTATGGATGACGTCACTAGGTGAACCACGACTTTGGATCAGGGTTTAGGAGATATGAGATTTGATCCAAGTTGGGACACAAGCGACCTATGAGGAAAATACTAGATTTGGGGTTGAGGAAACCCTGCAAAAACTCCCAAGTTGAAGTCGCCCTCAGGGAAAAATCTAAAGGAGATGGCTTTGCCTTCCTTCCAAGAATCCTAGGGTTTTGTGGAGGAGGAACATTTTGATTTCCACTAGTGTTTGTTCTGGCCATTGGACTAGATGAAGCTGAAGGGTATCCTAAAAGATGACTCGGGAAGGCAGTAGGACTAGAAATCTTCCAAGAGAAGTTTGAGGAGTTTTCCTTAATTTGTCTGCGGTTACTCGTGTAAGTTGTAGGGATCTCTTCAGGATTTACAGGACGTTTTAAGAACTTAGGGTTAATACGTTGGGTATGGTCCTCAGTAGAGTAGCAGGGTGGAGTCGCCAAGTGAACCACTTAAGTAATTCACCAAAAAGAGATATGTCGTAGGGAAAGGTGAGGTGTGTCGAACCAAGGTAGGACTCTACCTCCCCAGCAACAGCACCAAAATGTTATCACCAACCTTGTATTTGCCTATATGAGATGGATCCAAGATGGACGATAGAGAGACAAACAACTAAGGAGGTGGAACCAAGATTGCCTCGACTCCCAAATGGATGGTTGTCACGCCAATCGAGGAAGTCTTCACTTTATGTTGTCTTAGCCCAAGACAACAATGGAGGAGACCCAGATCTACTCTCGACATGAGAGATCAGACCTAGACACCAGATCAGATCAAATGGACTTGAGGTACATAAGGTGTAAGGTGATGGAAACCCTAGATCTATGGATGACGTCACTAGGTGAACCACGCCTTTGGATCAGGGTTTAGGAGATATAACATTTGATCCAAGTTGGGACACAAGTGACCTATGAAGCAAATACTAGTTCTGGGGTTAAGGTACCAGCAAAAGGTGAAGATATCCATTGCCTTGGGAAACGTGACCAATGCAAAGAAGGTAAGAACAGGATTGGGGATATCTGGTACTGAGGGATAGACTTGAAAGAAGGTATGACAGTGTCAAAGCACCCAAGCCACAAGGAAAAAGTAAAATTGCAGGATAAAAAGCCAAAAGGATGGGTAGCGCTAGGGTTTGAAGATCAGTGCCTTGGGATCAGGGCCAAATGGAGTCACTTTTTGCCCAACGTTGAAGAAGTCCCACCTAGGGTTGGACCCGATCTACAAACCCAAAAGTGGTTTTGTTGGAAAAGATCAAATCACGAGAAAAGAGGGCAACATAGAGGTAGCGCTAGGGTGGGGAGACCAGTGCTTTCAGATCTAGGCCAATGGAGTCACTTTTAGCTCAACGTTGAGGAAGACCCACTTAGGGTCTAACCTGATCTACAAAACCCAGAAATGGTTTGCCCTGAAATCAAGCGGTTTGATCTATAATATTTTTGTATTTTTTATTATTTAGGGTTTTAAGATGGAAATACAGATGCCAATGGATTGAGATTTGGAAGAGAAGCACTAACTTGTAGATCTTACTTGGAAAACCTTGTAGATTCCTTGATAGTGATGATCCTTTCTATCTCGATCAATTTGAGAATATTTGAGTGAGTTCTATGCCCAACGTTTTGCCTCAAGAAGCCACTGTGCCCTCTCTCCTGCACAACAAACGTCAACCATATTAGATTTGTTGTATCATGAGAAAAGAACAAATGCTACACAAAAATAGCAAGATGAAATCATAGATCGCATTGATGCTAATGAAAACCCCCTGATACAAAACGCATCCAAGCCAAGCGAGTTGAGGAAACCCTGCAAAAACGTCTAAGTTGAAGTCGCCTTCCTGTAGATAAGACAATGTTTCCCGAAAAAATATAAAGATCTCATAAGAAATACCCAAATGCTAGGAAGCAGAAGATTTTCCAATCACCATCTAAGAACACCAGATGCTAAGGAGATCCAAAAGTTTCCACAAGAAAAGTTTTTCTATTATCCAGATCCAGGAGCCAAAGATCCCTTACAAATGAGAAGCTCTCTTCTTTAAATAGGAATGAGAGAACCAAAATCCTAACCACTTTTTAAATGGGTGGCTAAAATTAAAAGATACAAATGTTCTAATCAATGGTTGAGATGAGCTCAACATATAATACATTGATCAATACAATAATATAATATAGAAGTGGATTAAATCACCCTAGGAAAGGGGATCCCACTCAACAAAAAATAAATGAAGCACATGGTGGATCTAGGGAGTGTTAAGTAATCCCTTTGGGTGTCCCCATGGAACAATAAAAATAATATAATTTTTTAACTATGAAATTGTGCCTCCTTGAGGAAATCGTGAGTCTCCAAAAAGCTCCAGAAAATAATAAAATGTGCCCGAAAAATAGATGTGGGCCCATCCAGGTGCTACAACTGCTGGAGGAGTGGAAGACATCACACTCATCATCAGAACTCATCCCATGCCAATTCCTTGCCTCAGTAGCCCAAATCAAATTCTTCAGTAGCCATTTTAATTATTTTTTATCTGCCTCAGGAAACGTGATATGACAAAAATTGCCTTCTAGGGTTCCTGCGTTATCCAACTGAGCCTACCAAGCTCTCTAGGACGGGAGTAATATGGTACAATCAAGTGGCTTGACCCCCCATGCCTCATACAGTGCCCTAGGAGATCTAAGAAAATCATCTCCTTGCTCAGACAGGCCATCTAGCATGGCAAAACTGCACCAAAAGGGTACACTGAGCCAAAACATCTCTGCAACTGCCTAGAACTGAAAACAAACTGTCTCATTGGACTCAGAGACTCCAAATCCATCTAAGTTGCATACTCACACACCCTATGTGTCTCTGCGTGATCATCTACAATATCAATATACCTAGATAGACAAAATAATAATCTGTAAATGGCCACATAATCAATAATATAATTCAGGATACATCCATCTGCTGCAAGTGTTCAAAGTAGTGTTGCAAACATCAGCGCGGCGAAAAAATCGGTAGGGTCCAGGAAACATCGTTTCGGGATATCTTGGCAATATATCGGCAAACTTAAAAAAATACAAAAATATTCAATTTCACCTTTAGAAAAAATCGGCAATATCTCGGGATAAATCGGCAAAATCACTAGAAAATATCACCTCAAAAAAATCGGCAATATTTCGGGATAAATCGGAAAAAAATCGGGAAAAAATCGCCCGAGCTCAAAAACTCGCGATTTCTCGGACATCGGCGATTTCTCGGTCGATGTTGGTAACACTGGTTCAAAGGCTAAGAAATGCTCTACAAATCATTCAAGTAACAAGTATAACAAGTAGCAATCACTTCACTGGTGGTCTATTAACCACATATATAGGGTTTCATTTATTAATCATAACTCAGACCAAACTTTCAAAACCATACTCACTTCATAGTTGTAGTCAATTTGCTAGTGAAGGGTGAGGGCTAAAAGTTAAAAGGCTAGGCCAAAGGGTGACTACCAACTTAACACTGTGACACTTTGGATATGGAAAGGGGATACTCACTCTAGCATATGCAGGTCAAGAAATAACACAGGGGATGGCAGTGTCTCACAAATGGATAAGCTACTTTCAAAGGTGCTTATTCACCTTGACAAATGCTCACAATCCAAACCAATACAAGTAAGGCCAGCGATCCTTGGATATAACTTTAGGAACCATTGCTTTTTGGTCCTTTGATTTTCCATATCCTTGGTCCATGTATTTATTACACGTATTTTTATTATTGAGGCTTCATGCACTCATGTATGTTTAAAAACACTACTTTTCATGAATGTTTTAAAATATTCATTTCAATATACTTCAAAACCAATTTCATTAGGCTTGCCTTGTATTCATGTATGTTCAAAAACACTACTTTTCATGAATGGATTTTTCATAAGATATTCATTGCATTTCCAAATACATTGTATTGATGGCAGCGCTACTTGTCTCAGGTTTAGCCAACACAACCTAGGCAACTCAGAGCCGAGACAACAAATAAACAGGGAAGCGTGTCCAACAAAGATGCTCTAGTGAGGAAAGGTCCTCCATGCCACAAGTCAAGTAGTAGGTCGGGTTGGAAACATAACGGGAAAGTAATGGATGGGTGGAGACAGTGAACAATAAAACCAACACTAGCAAGCCAAAGTATGGTGGGAATGACTACCTCTATTCTCCCTAAGGAGGGTAAAACCAATGAGTATGAATCAAGAACTTCTGGGTCAGAGTAGGGACAACAATACATAATATCATTACATCCAAGTCCACATATTTATATGACTGCCAAATCATGACCCTAAATTCTAATACATGTCACAAAAATGAGTATAAGAGCAATGATAACCATAACACAAGATAATATAAACTGAGTCATGAACATGTAATAATCCATTTGAACCAACATCTGTCCAATGGGAAAGTACTGATACAACTCTGGGCACTACTAACTGCTCCGCAACTGGCTAAATGGCTACATCAGTCCACAAATCTGAGTGTCCTAAGACTCAGTCATGGCATGGGAGAGTACTATAGTCTATCAATCAAGTCATGATCCATACTAAATGCTCATCTCAGGATCTCATATGTAGGGGAGTTGGCTGAAAAATGTACTAGAATCTGAAAAATAGAATATGGTAGCCCGGCTACTATATATGTGATAACAAATACAGTTGGATACAGACTCATATATGTCTCGGACAGTGAAGTGAAATTGGAAGCGTATGTAGACTCTGATTGGGTAGGTAGTGCAATGGACAGGAAAAGCACATCAAGATGTTTCTTCAGCTTAGGATTGGTCATGATCTCATGGTTCAGCAGGAAACAATCATCCATTGCACTCAATACTACAGAGGCAGAGTACATAGCAGCTTGTGTTGTCAGTTGCGAAGCAATGTGGCTTCGAAAGTTACTTGCAAGTTTATTTGATCAAGAGATAGAGGCGACTTGGATATACTATGATAACCAAAGTTGTGTGAAGCTTTCAAATTGTTTTCTCCTTACACACACCTGGGGGGGAAAAGCATAGTAGAAATATTCAAGTTGCTCGATGTGTCCTTGGGGGCAAGTCTCGAGTCAGGTGTTGTCACCTGATCCTGAGTCCTCCATTTAAGCCACTCCTAATGGAGCCAAGGGGGGGTAGTCCCTACAAAAGAGTTTCTAAGGCTCTTGAAGTTTATTAGTTATGGATGAGATGGTTGTTAGGATTTGTTTAGAATTAAATTACTGAATCAAGGTTATTTGTAAAGATAAGAATTATTTCAACAACAGATAAGAAACAACATCAGCATATAAAAAAATGAAGCAATGAACTGAGATTAAGCAAATTGTAGAGTTTTGTTGCAAATGGAGATCAGTGCCAATGGAGTCAAATAAAATGGTGCGATGCTGCTGAAAACATAAAGTGTTTTGCAAATGTCTCTTGGTTTGTTTTAAGTTAAATGTGGATATGATGAGTGAGTTAAGGGGAAAAGGGGATTCCCAATATACCGTGAGGTACTGGGAATATGTCCGGATTCTGAAAAGAGTGGCTCCACACGATAAAATGTGGGCTAGATGGAGTCGTCGAGGGGTGTTCAACACTACACCAACAAGGATGTAGCCTAACAAGACCCCACTCTCTCTTTCTAGTTGTTCCCTCTTTCCGTGAAGATATTCCCCGCTATTTCTTAGGCTCGTTACGCCGTATTTCCATAAAGTTTTGAGGGTTGTAAATTTTATTAATGTGAGTTGATTAATTTAGATGTGAGGGGTTAATGAATGCACAATACCGCTTTTGATATCCCCAAGTCTCAGACTAAGCTGTGAGGGGTAGAGCATACACGTTATAGGCAGCAACAAATGTACTAATCTGTATTCACTTGTATTCACTTGTATATTTACAAGTGAGTTTTGATTTAGTGAAAGCAAGCAACAAATGTACTAATTTATACAACCCTTTAATGACGGATTGTGTGCTTGTGATTTATTCTAAGCAATACATCATTTTGCATATAAGGAAACTACAGTCAGGGATCTCTTTCAGGACAAAGCCTTACTCAGGAGGTCAAGACTAGGTTAGATCTACAAAGAAAGCAAGCACATAAATACTGGAAATTAAATCTAACTAGATGCAAAACCTTGAAATAATCTAGAACTCAAAAGAAAGAAGTAAATCAAAGATCAATCACACACTGTGCGATATAGGCTTCCCCCAAATGGGAGGAGGGTGTGGGAACCGTAATCCCACTTGCTTTTTTTTATTATCATAATTACAAATCTGATTTTAGAGAAAGAACCGCCTTTTGACCCTTAGAAATCGGTCAAAAAGGCTTACAAATTGCCCAAAAAAGAAGGGGAACAAAGAAGGGGGAAGTGGGTTTGATCTTGGGTGCTCCGAAAGGCTTAAAGAAGAAAAATTCGGCAGCAACTCCCTCTCTTTTTTGTTCAACCTGCTAAAACCAACAAATAAAAGTTTGTAAATTAGTAGATTAGTGCAATAATACAATAAAAAAAATGCATTACTAAGTACTTGCAAAGATTTGAAAAACTATGCTACTTAAAGTACTAAGTAAAAGATGCTAGATCTAGGCTTATAACTAAGATTTAGATGTGCTTTAGATCTAGTAAAATAACAAGCTAATATTTATGATAAAACATTTTAAAAATGAAATAGTTTGCTTCAACGGGTAACCAAGGAAAAGTTTTGATTGAAGAGAAAGAAAGAAAGCCTCAAGCCCCAGCTTGAGTATCGTGAAGAGTAAGGAGTCCCTACGGCACAAGAAACATTAGATCCAAAAAGATGTTGCGAAGGGAAAAAGGATGCAACCGAGCTCCTAGTTCTCCTTCATGTTTGATGGTCTGCGAAGCTACACAACACTTCAAAGCAAGATCAAATCTAGTGTGATAAGTTAACTAAAACCAAAAGAACATTAGTATAACCGACTACAACTTGTTACCTTCGAATCTTAGAAAACCAAACACAAGCAACTTGAAAACCTCAAATGCCTACTCTATGGACTAATGATAGCCTTCTTAAGCTAGAAATGATAACACAATTTGCATATGAAGAAGTAAAACTAAGCTAATATCACCTCATGAAGCACAAGCATTCACCATGAAAAAGATCTTGCACACAATGGACCTCCAAAGTCTTCACTTTTATTCATAAGATAAACAATTGCAAAGCATTGCAAGAGCAAAGGTTCCTTGCTTTCGTCCTAAATGAGGGAGAAGGCCTCGCTTAAATAGAGTTTACAAGCCCTTGGGGGTGCACCAAACAATTGCTAGAGAAGGAGTTAACTGGAACCATTTGAGTGATCTGAGGGATTGAATACCAAGAGGAGACACCTCTCATGTGCACCTACCAAACTCCTCACCAACCCATTCGTGGATGATATGTGCACAACATGTTTTAATCAAATCGTGAGGTCATGAAGATGAGGCGACATGCTTGAGTTCACGCGAGATAAATGGAGGAACTGCTAATGATATTTTGAGTTAACAAATGGACTTAGGTGCCACCTCACCATAACCCACCAACTCATTCCAATACAAATCGCACATATGCAACACATGAGAAATACGATGGAGCACATCTCTCAAATGCAAAAGATTCACTTGAGTCCAAATCCCAAACAAATGTGACGCTTTTATCCTAAGATGATGTCATCGACCACATGAAACCATTCGCCACCCTCGCCATGTCATTAATTTTGACTTTTGACTTTTGTTTTATTAGTGTCATTTTGTCAAAATTTAGCATTTTTGGGGCATTTTGTTGCATCAATAGAGAAATAATGCCATACGGGACAAAATAGTCACCCGGAGCATGGGAAAAGTGGTCCCGGGGTAAAGGAGGTGCTATGAGCTTGAAAACAAACCCATCCATGCCAAAAACGGAATCCGATCACACTTTTGTTACATTTTGAATTTTTCCATTTAAACCATTAAAAATGGCCTAAAAATGCAGAAAATTTTATTTTTTCGGAAATTAAAAAAAAAACTAAGGGGGACCTAGTACATGTCCATAATAATTCAAAACCATGTCTAACATGCTTATATACATCAACACATGAACTTTAATAACCTCTCGGGTTTAACCACCATGACGAAAATTCCAGCTTTGGAGGAGCGGTGAAAAACCTGAAAATTATACATCACTTATTCAATATTGCATAATTGACATGGGAAAAAACACCTTGGAATGATCGGATTGATGGCCAAGTCCTAGGAAGCTAAGTCTTTTACAAAAAGTTTGTCGTGTTAGAACATTTATTACAACGTCCCCAAGGGGTATGGACGTGCATTTATTAAAAAAGAGGTAAAAAATGGCCCTAATAAACCATTGAACCTTCTAAGCACTGACAATGAACAACTGGCTTGTTCATGACCTCGGCGGCTCACTGGAAATCCACTAAGTGCAAAATTAGTGGATAACACAGATAACCCAGTGTTTCATGACAAGTTGAAGCATATAGAGGTCAAATACCATTATATCCAAGACATAGTAGAAAGGGGAGCAGTGAAGCTCCGGTAGATATTGACGGATGAGCATATTGTCGATATACTCACTAAGCCTCTGTCTAAAGTAATGTTTGAGTACTTCTAGGACAAGCTTGGTGTAGCACAGAATAATTCCTCTACTTGAGAGGGAGTATTGATGTTTCTCCATAGGAAACAGTAGATAGATAAAATCCCCACCATTTAGTCATGTGGGACATGACTTAGGAGTTCTCCCCACTAGTAAGCCATGCAGTGATACATGGTTGAGACATGGGTTAGCCATATAGTGGTATATGGATTAGATTAGCCATACAATGATATATTGCTTAGTTTAACTATGCAATGGTACATGGCTTAGTTTAGCCATGCAATAGATAAGCCACTCAGTAGTACATAGCTCAAATTAGTCATGCAAGAATACCTAACTTAGATGCCAGTTATTCAAGGTACATGACTCATCCAGGGGATACAGTACAAAGAGCCAAGGGTTGTTGTAGGCCATGCAGAGTGCACACATTCATGAGCAAAGTTATAGTCAAGACTGTTGGGGAGCAATCGAAGATTATCAATAGGCCTCAGGTACTAGTTAAAAGTCTCCGAGACTATCAGATACTCGAGTGAGTTATAGTCAGAAATGTCGGGGAACAAACAACTTCTTAGAGAGGTTAGATATCCATATAGTTGGCTAGTGGGGTACCGTGGGATAGAAAAGAAAAATGAAACCACTTTGAAAGTGGTTAGGCCTTGAAGAACATCACAAGAGATGGCAATCTCACAAAGAACTTCTCTAGATCATAGAAGATTCCATAAGTTAACAAGCAGAACGTCAATGCTGAAGATCATGACCAGAAGAATACCTTCCTCGCTAAGAGGGAGTGTCGACGTTTTGAGTAGCTTCAGAAGATATTCCCCAAGAAAGAATAATAACAAGCCCAAGAAAAGTCGTCCCAGTGAAATGGTCAAGTTGGCCCAGTTAAAGGGGGGAAATGACCCAGTCCAGAAGATAAGTTGGCCCAGTATGGAAAAGTGACTTTCCAGTATAAATAGAAGTGAACCTGGCTTATTTGCAACACACGACTTCGCTCAAGCAAGAGGAAAAGTGCACAGATCTAGAAGAAGACTAGCAAAGGGTTCAAGAAGCATTGTGAATACTATTTTTGGGGGTTTTATCTTTCTCTCTTTCTTCTTCGGGCTCAGAGGTTATTTTGTATCTTTCTAGTATTATTTTGTAACTAGTGTTGGGCACTAGATTAGACATTGTATCTTGCTGAAGAATCTTATCTAGAGAGGTTTGTTGGGTTTTTCCAGGGTAAAATTGTGTCTCTGTGAATGTGTTTCTTTCAATGATCCTTTATATGCATGTAGTTCTTGTTTATGTGATAAATAAGTTAATAACATCCAACTTCTAAGAAAAAGCAACACAAATTGCCCACTTTCCAACCAGGTTTCACTATTGAAATCTAAATTTGTCTATCAGACAAATGAGTTAAAATGCCCAATGCAGCGAATTATTTCCATGCAGTTGTTATTTAAATAACTCGCAGAAAGGAGTTAAAAGTTACATCTCATATGTGGACCCTTTTTTATTTTATTAAAAATTTTGCGAATTCGCTATTTTTTGGGGGTACCTAGTGTTATTATACGAAACCGACCAATTCATCCTTGAAACCGGTTGATTCCATATAGAACTAGCCAAAAACGCTCTAAGTGCATGATTTGGCTTGGAAAAGCCTGTAAACCAATCCAACTAGTTGGTTTTGTCAAAACTAGTTGGGTTATAATAACATTGTTACAAATGAGAGCAAAGTGCTATATTTATATGGAAAAACTGTTAACTTTTACCTCCTTTAGGTCAACCTATCTAATTTTGAGTTTAAAATGATATTTTAGAGTTTGTCACCCACAATCCGTGGACTAAACCTTACAAAACTAAAATAATGATAAAATATGATGATTGCTTCAACAAGATGAAAAGTTGAGCTTGGAAGGAGGACGTCATGCCCCATCTAACTCAACAAGTGTTTTTCGCCCTCAGTGCCCTCCTTTAGATGGTACTGCCTTCAAAGCTTGATTTAAGAGGTGGACTATTTGCTCTTTTGACTTGGATGACTAAAGAAGAGGGGGTAGTATAATAATAAAGGTCCAAGTGGGTATAAATGAGGTGTGGTGGAGCGGGTGTGAAAACCCTTTCCAGCACAATCGCCTTTACAAAGCATGAAATCATAAGTGTGGCTCGGGGATCCTAAGCCATGTGTCCTAATGGAGTCACCCCAAGGTGCACCAATTGTTGTTGTAAATGTAACTTCGAAAGATATTCTTCATTTTGTTGTATTATTATATTATTATTATTATATTGTTATTGTTATCCGTCAAAACTGCTCATCTCAGCATCTCATATGTAAGAGATCTGACTGAAAAATGTACTGTGTCTGAAAAATAGAATATGGTAGCCTGGCTACTATATATGTGATAACAGGGATCAACCCCAAGACCTGTTGCATGAAGCTCAAAGCACTCAAGCTCTCGAGCTAGCCCACTGGCCTATAGGATATATATGTTGCGTACTAGTATGTTGAACAGCATTTCAAGTTTCCATTGTGGTTGCTGCTTCCGTATGATTACATAAGCTGCATTGTTAGAGAAAAAGTGCAACGATCTTGAGTTGATGTCGAAGCAAGTTGACCTTTTACTGCAAATCTTGACTATGTTTTCTATTCGTTATTGGGTGCCAAGTGCTGGAATTTTGAGCACCATAGGTATGCTCAAGACACTGAATGGGATAAAGTGAAAAAGTCGCCAATTTGAAGCCTCACATTCCTGTGCTTTTAGAAGTATTGCATATTCTAATTTCTGTCCCAATATAGCACTGCCACTACAAGTTCCAGTTTTTATTTCATTATAGACATCTTTCTTCCAGAAACCTTGCATTGAAGATCATTTCCACCTTTAGTTACCTTCTTCTAACCATTTTCTAGAACAGAAGATAGATGTTCTCTTGGTTATCCAATTCGGAGCATTCCCAAGTAACAGTTTCAACAACAAATTTGTGATATACATTGGTTCTTTTTGAAAAGATGTACATGAGACTGAAGTATAACAGTGATATGATTTTCAAGTCCTTGGAGATGTCAATCCCTTGGACATAGGATATTATAGTCATTGTTATTTCTGTATCTCATATGTATACTGTTGAAACTTTCAGGCAGCCATTGCCTGTATTGCAGGCCTGAAGATATGATTATGTACTTTTTCTATCTTAAGTTAATATATTTTCTCTACTTACAAAAAACAAATGTACTGACCAAGATAGTCATTGCTATTTCTGCATCTCATATTTATACTGTGGAAACTTTCAGGCGGGCATTTCTTGTGTTGCAGGCCTGAAGATATTACTATGTACTTTTTCTATCTAAGTTAATATGTTTTCTCTACCTACAAAAAACAAATGTAATGACCAAGATCATCTTGTTCTAAATTCTGTTAGCTTTAAGTAAATCTCGTATCTAACTATCAGAGATATTCAGAGATTTTATGAAGATACTACATGAATTAATAGCATGTTGTGCTTTGCTTCCAGGTGTTCATGAGGCCTATGTTTGGTTCCATTGGAAAGGGTGGAAGTTCATGTTCAATTTCCTTTGTAAGCAAGGTAAACTATGCATATCCTTTGGAAACTTAATTTCCATACGTCTGTCTCATATTCATGATTTTAAATGTGTAAGATCAGGTTAAAGAGTATTATTTTTGTGCTGCTTGAAATGGGATTAAACATGTGTCTCCTGTCTTCCATATTAGCAGGCTGCTAAAGAAGCTGGAGTTGAAAAACAATATGGACTCCGAAAGAGAGTTGAAGCAGTTCAAAATGTCCGTAGCTTGACCAAATTGGACATGAAATTGAATAGTGCAACTCCTAAGATTGAAGTTGATCCTGAGTGTTTCACAGTTACAGCAGATGGAGAGCCCCTAAACTGCTCAGCTGCTACCACAGTTCCTTTCTCAAAGAATTATTTTCTTTTCTAAGCTTTGAAGGAATTTAATCACACAGACAATGTTGCAAAACTTTAATAGCTTCTGCATAATTGGATAACAGGAAATACAAGTCACTCAGAAGTGTATTTTATAAAATGTTGTATTGTCTCTTTCATACAATAATGATTATTGCTGTAAGTTGGATTCATATTTTAAAATTTGGATTCATAATGATATTTAGTCTTTTCCCACATACAGTTTAATATATTCTACTTGTAAAAATTTATTGTCCATAAATATTTATGGATTAAATTTTATCCTGTATCCAATTTTGTCATAAAATTGATTTGGTTATTCACAGTGAAGAAAAACACGACCTATTCAGTGATTTCTTGTAGCTTGCAATTAATCACCAAGAGGCTAAGTTAACGACACAGCATAAAAAAATTGTTGATTATGCAACTTTACATGAAGCCCTTATATCTTATAATTACTGGATTTTGGAGGGTTTTATGGTTGAATATGCATCCATCATGTTCTCATTATTCTTCAGTTTATTTAGAAGTTATTTTGACCTAAAAGAAAAGTTTATTTGTTATGTTCAATTAACCCAATAAACCAAAACATTAATAGCTTGGATAGCATGAGAATAGTTGATCAAACAAATATATGGCGTTTGCTCTGCCCATTTTTGTCTTCATTTCTTTATAGATTATTATTGAGAACTTTTCCAATGATGACAAACAAAGAGCCCTTAAATTTTATGAATAAGGGTGGATCCCTTTGATAGCTTCTAGGTTACTATAAAAGTGTTTACACCATGTTTGGGGTTGCTTCATGAGATTTGGGATACATGGTGTATGTTCAGCCCCCAGATAGTCCAAGATCGATCGGCACATGGGAGATGGGATGTGATGGATTTGTATATTGGAGATAGCTTGCTCAGTGGTTGTTTGACCTCAAATGGGTGCTTGCTTGGTATTCTTCCTTATGGCATTGCAATTCTCTTGACTTCTTGGTGACTTCCTTCAAGATGGCTACATGGAGAGGTTCACTTGCTTGGAGAAAACCCTACATAGGAGGAGCGTTGTGCATCTCAAAGGAGGACGTTAGGTGTAATACCTCGGTTTTGATCCCAAGGGGGAGGGGAATGTGTGCCTTAGTTTTAACCCCATGGTATTGAATTGTACATGATGTATATATTGTGATGAATCATGGCTAGGATCTCAAGGCCAAGGCCCTGCCATTGATTGATGTTTTGTGTATAGGTGATCAAGGTTGATACCTATGGTTATGGTGCTAAGTAAGGCACAGTACATTTTGATATATCATGTAAATATACAATTAATAAAATACCACAGCTAGCTATGGGACTGCAACGTGAAAGAGATTGGGGTATGATTCCACAAGGGATAGAGTGGGGGGTTAGTCAAACCCCCTGAGCCAATAGGGTGTGACGAGATGTCAATGGGGAAACCCATGAACCCTCAGCTACCTTTTTAATCCTCTATCCTCAATCATCAATTTCTTCTCAATTTCTTCCAGAAGTTGGTTGAGGTAGTTAATGCCTTGGGCAAAGAAAGGCATGGCAGTTTGATTGCTTTCCTTGTCTGAGTAAGCCTACAAATCTGTAGTCTGGGAAGCCACGATCTTGCTTCTGACGCAAGGAAGCACATAATGCGTGCTAGTCTATCTTTCCTCAGTTCGGGGGGAGGTTTTGTGGTTCCGTAGTGCCATCGAGATTCATTATTCTATTGTCCTAGACCATTCAATCATTTGGATCCGTCTATTCATGCGCGTTGTTAATGGTTCACTACCCTGAGTAGCGAAAGATGAGTTTCGTTGTGTTTTGTTGAGTGATTGGGCAGTGGAGATCTCTCGATTTTATGAGAGAGTGACCCTCCGTAGTCTCCCGATTGCTTTGGAGACGTGCATTTTGGTGGTTCGACCATCCTAAGTTGCAGACGTGTGGTTCTGCGGCATTTGTCTGTGTGACATTGTGGTATGAGACCCTGTTTTCTCTGTGTTACAGAGTGGAGCCTGTGTGGCGGTGTTTTCCTTGTGGATTGCTGTGATGTGCATCCCTATTTTGATCTTAAAGAATTAGGAGTGGAAGACGCCCAGAATTTGCTGATAACCCTAGTGAAGAGAGGAACCTCACAGACAGATCAAGAGGGGTTGGAAATTCCTTTAATGCACACCCTGGGAAGCGCTGGAAGGGAAGGTATGGCCTGAGGGAACTGTGTAGCAATGAAGGGAATACTTCCTTGTGTTGGGTGTGTAGGTATTATGAAGTGCCATGCTGGATAGATCTGGTGCAGGTGTCCATAGCTCTATGGTTGAGCTCACTAGCTAGCAATTATACCTTTCCATTGCCTTAGCAATCTGAGAAGCCCAACTGTAGGTTGGTTTGACTGTGTTATGATGTGAATGTTGGCTTGGCTGAGTAAGTCCAAGGAATCCAACTGTTATTTGACTTGTTGCCTTAGTAGCCTGAGAAACCCAACTGTTGGTTGGTTTGGATGAGTTGTGTTGTGCATTTGACCTGTGAGTGAGTCATTGCCTTGATAGCCTGAGAAACCCAGTTGTATATTGGCTTGGATGTGTCTTGTTGTGAACTGTGTACAATCTGTGAAACCTCAATTGTAGGTTCGCTTGACTGTATTCATGTGTGTTGGCTTGGTTGCCTGTAGCCTGTCAAACCCAGTTGTGTATTGGCTTGGCTGGACAGTCTGAGAAGCCCATCCATGGGCTTGACAATGTGTTATAATTTTTGGCTATGTGTAAGCCTGTTGTTCCCTAGTTCCTTGTGGAAATCATGCCTAGCTCAGGGGTGGCAATGTGTTGAGAGATTAATGAACACACTGGCCTATGGTCGGGTGGCACGTTGCAGCGACATAGCTAGTTGCGGGACAGATTAATCATCAAGATAAGTTTCTCTATTATGCTTGTTTATGCAATGTGTTAGCTTATGAATTGTTATGTTTATGCTGAATGCTTATGGATGATTTAAGAAGAAGTTGACTTGTGCATATTTCGTATATTGTACTTTTGTTTATGCCTTGTATGTTTCATGCATTTTTACCTAAGTCCCTAAAGGCTAAAGGCCTGGTTACATAGTCAAAATGCTTTTGTTTTAGGGTTTTTGCCCCTTGAAATCCGCCTAGGGAAGACAGGAGGCGGAAACCGAGAAAGAGCAGCTAAACAAGGCAAAATGTGGGTTTTTCACACCCCGGAATCCGCCTGCAGGAGGCGAATGGCAGGAGCGAAAAAGTACAGAAAAATTTCTAAGGCAACGTTAAGTTTCTGACTTCTAGAATCCGAGGTCAAAAAGCGGAAGGCAGAAGTGCGGAAAAACCTAAAGTCAAAAGCTAAGTCTTTTGATTCTCAAGTCCTGCACTAGAGGGTGGAAAGGCGGAAGGCAGAAGGCGGAAGAGCCAATGAATGTTTCCGTCACACATCGAGTTTTCGATTTCCGATTTCCGTAGTCGGAAGGGCGGAAAGCGGAAGTGCGTAAGGCAAAAGAGTCGTGGAATGTTTACGTCGTACATTGAGTTTCCGACTCCCAAGTTTCTAGGTCGGAAAGGCGGAAGACGAAGTGCGGAAAAGGTGTTTCCGGTCGCAGAAGGGATCTGTGAAGGGCGAAAAGACGGTTATAGTGGTTCCTAAGCCTGAAAATGAAGGTTGAAGTGTGTGTTAGCCTCCCATGCCCTGTGTTTTGAAGGAGAACAAGGGTTCTTGAAGTAAAATTTTTAATTTATCCGCATTATGGGGTATGGAGTTGTTACCTTGTGGTATCAGAGCTGCTGGTTGCAGTGCTGGGCTTAAATGGGCCAGAATGAACAATCAAAAGAGGAGAAGTACCCTCTAATACCAACATTATAGTACACTACATTGTGGTATCAGAGCTGCGGGTTGCAGCACTAGGCCTAAATGGGCCAAGTTGAATATAATTGCAGAAAGAAAATTGTAGTAAGACAATTGGAAGGTAATTTTTAAATTCCTGAGATTATTATGCAGCTAACAATGGTGTTTGACAACACATTTTGTAGAGTCATAGTGCAGATTGAAAAAGTGGGTAGTTGGGGTAGCCATGAGAACCTACGGCATGAATTATGCACAGAATCCCTATGAGCACGAGGAAGATGCTATGGGGGGAAACGTCCGAGTTGGAAATACTGATACAGAGTCCAACGGAAGGAGATTTCAATATACTCCACCAGATTTTGCAGCCACCATGAGAAGCCTAAGGGTGGAGATGCAGAGTTACAGAGAAGATAATGAAAGGTTGGTTAAAGCTCAGGAAGAGTAGAATCAGCTGAACGCAGCCATGCTGCAGAGTTTGACAGATATTCAAAGAAAGATGAACTCTGGGCATAGGGTAGCAAATCCAGAAGGGAGTAAGAGCAGTGCTAGAAGAAGGAAAAGGTCTTCTAGTGCATCATCTGACTCTGAAGAATACATTGGGGGATCAAGCTCTTCTTCTCGGCAGGATAAGAAAAAGAGGCACTACCAGAACCGTTCATGTGATGAATTCAAGAAGGCTAAGCCTCCTACCTTTGATGGTGAGGTAAAGAACGGTCAAGAAGCTGAAGCTTGGCTTCTTGGGATGATAAAATATTTCCAAGTCCAAGACTACTCTAGAAATATGAAGGATAGGGTAGCCATCTTCAATTTGACAAGAAGAACATCCATATGGTGGGAGCACTTCAAACAAGTGAAGAAGATCAGTGAAAGGAAGATTGTGTGGAAGCAATTCCGGAATTTTTTCAGGTAGAAGTACGTCTCCGATAGGTACTATAATGGTAAGATTAAAGAATTCCATGAGTTGAGATTGGGGCAGCAAACCATGGAAGAGTATGCCAATAAATTCTTGGAGTTGTTAAGGTATGTTAGGTACATCAAGGATGAGAGTGAAAATCCAACGTTTTCTAAGTGGGCTACCTCAAGCCTACAAAGACAGAATTGAGTTTGATAAACCTCGGACTCTGGAAGGGGCTATCAGAAAGGCCAAGTATTGCTATGAGCAAAGCAAAGGAAAACCTAACTACCATAAGGCATAGAAGGAAAAAAGAATTGAAAAGTTTGACCAAAGGAAGAAAGGGTTCAAACCCTCTAACTTTCGAAATCAACAGAGGAAACCATCACAAGCTGTAAACAAGCCAGCTGGAGTGATGGGATACAAGCCAAGAGATCTCAGGGATCCAAGAGAACCGTTCCAATGCTAGAAATGTGGAGGACTCCACCTGCGTAGGAACCGTCTGTAGCAAAATGGGAATGCAAGGCAAGTTTAGACCATCCAAGAAGCAGACAATGTGGGTCAGGTAGCAAGGATTGTCCCTAGGATATATGTAGCACTGGAGGACCGTCAGGCAGATCATCAGTCAACGATGACTAAAGTTGCAAGTAAGATCGCTGAGAAGTCTGTTTCTGTTTTGATTGACCTTGGATCTACTCACAATTATATTACTCCTAGAGTAGTTGAGATTTGTGCTTTTAAGAAGTTAAAGCATAGCAAATCATGGTTAGTTCAACTAGTCACCGAAACCAAGAGAAAGGTCAGTGAAGTGGTGGAGAAATGTCCATTGGTTATGGATGGGTTGGTGACTTATGCAGATCTGAATGTTCTGCCACTCGGTTCCTATGATGTTCACAGAGTTAAGCTTGATTGTTATAATAAGAATTTTGAGTGCATAGATGAAGAAGGAAACTTAAGGGTTGTGAGAGGCATTCCAAAGGTGATTTTGTCTAGGCATATTTCAGCAATGCAGATGAAGAAGTTCTATAGGAAAGGTTGCCAGTTGTATGCAGCCCATGTGTTGGAGGCAGCAGAGAATCATACTCCTAGGTTGGAGGACTTTCATGTGTTGCAGGAATTCAAGGATGTTTTTCCTGATGAAATTCCAGGGCTTCCTACAAAGAGGGGCATTGATTTTACCATTAAACTTGTGCCAGGAGCAACACCAGTGTCCAAGACACCCTACAGGATGAGTACAGCAGAAATACTAGAGCTAAAGATGCAGCTGCAAGAGTTGTTGGAGAAGAAGTATAGCAAGTCGAGTGTGTCTCCTTGGAGAGCACTAGTTCTGTTTGTGAAAAAGAAGGATGGTACACTCAGGTTGTGTATTGATTACAGACAGCCGAACAAAGTCATTATGAAGAATAAATATCCTTTACCTCGAATTGATGACATTTTTTATCAAATGAGAGAAGCGAAAGTAGTTTCCAAGATTGACTTGAGGTCTGGTTACCATCAGGTAAGAATCAAGGATGGAGATATTCATAAGACAACCTTCAGAACAAGGTATGGACACTATGAGTTTGTAGTGGTACCATTTGGTCTCACAAATGCACTAACTACATTTATGTGTCTTATGAATAGTGTATTTAGCAGGTATTTGGACAAGTTTGTTCTTGTCTTCCTTTATGACATTCTTATTTATTCTAAGAATGAGGAAGAACATGAAGAACATATGAGAATGGTGTTGCAATTGCTAAGAGAGCATAAGTTGTATGCTAAGCTAAGCAAATGTGACTTTTATAGAGATAGGATTCATTATTTGGGTCACATCATCTCAGATGAGAGCATATCTGTAGACCCTGAAAAGATTGAAGCCATTATGAATTGGCCTACTCCAAGAAATATAATCGATATAAGCTCTTTTTATGGGACGTGCTAGATACTACAGGAGATTCATTGAAGGATTCTCCAAGGTTGCACATCCCATCACTTCTTTGCAAAAGAAGGGGATGAAGTTTGAATGGACACCGAGGTGTGAAGAAAGCTTCCAGCAGTTGAAGCATCTTCTCACAAGTGCACCCATTCTGAAAATTCCAGACCCAGAAAAAGATTTTGTGGTGTGTACTAATGCATGCGTCCAAGGACTTGGAGGAGTTCTTATGCAAGACAACCATGTGGTGTGTTATGAGTCCAAGAAGTTGAAAGATCATGAGAAGAACTATGCCACTCATGACCTAGAACTTGCAGCCATAGTACATGCTCTCAAGATGTGGAAGCATTACTTAATGGGAAGAAAATTTGAACTAAGGACAGACCATTGTGGTCTGAAATATTTGTTTGATCATCCAACTCTAAATGCTAGGCAAGCTAGATGGCTGGAGTTTTTATGTGAATTTGATTTTGAAATCAAACAAATAAAAGGAAAAGAAAATAAAGTGGTTGATGCATTCAGCAAAAAGATGCATAAAATGCATGTGGCATCTCTTAGTATTTGTCAATCAAATTTGAGACAGCAGATTGTAATCATACTACTAAAGATGAAGTGTATGTGCAGGTAAAAGACAAATTGCAGCAACAAATTCTTGAGAAGAGGTATGAGGGATATAAATTGGAAGAAGATGGACTTCTTACTTATAAGAACAGAATTTATATTCCAAATGTAGCAGATTTGAGGAGAGTTGTTATGGACCAGATCTATTAGACTCCATATTTTGGTCACCTAGGATATCAGAAGACTATTGCTATAGCCAGAAAGCAGTATTTTTAGCCATGAATGAAAAAAGACATTGTTGAGTATATTTCAAGGTGCATGAAATTCGGATGGATCCAATTGAAGATGCTTTTGCTCCAAATATTAAGCTAGAACAATTCGAAAGGGATTTCTTAGAGACTAAGCAGCGGATCGAGCAACTCAATTATCTTCATGTGTCATAAATCAAGGAATGGATTGAGTCACCCCTCAATTCGCAAATAAGGATCAATCTCTTTATCCGATAATGGGAGAAAGTAAAGAAGAGGGAAGTTGAATTTCCTTTCTGCAAGGCTCAGTTGCAAGTAGAGTTTGTCAAATATAAAGACATAGCAAATTTACTAGATGTGTTTTCTAAGTGGCAATCTGCCCTTGCCAAATCATGAAACCATATTTTCATGATCCCTAACTTTGTGTGGGATTTCTTTTTTTGTAATATTTGTAATTCTTATTTAAAAAGACTGAGATCTCATGTAAAGGAGGGAGATTCCACACTCCATGAGGAGGGACCCTAGAGAATGATAGGAGAAGTAACCACAAGGGAAAGACAAGAGACACTCTGCATTTTTTCAAAACTGTAATTTGTTACATTCTCAATAAAATTTAGTTAGTTTCTTTTGTCATCTTTTGGTTATTCATTAAATTTCTTAAGTGAATCTTGGTTATTCTTTTTCCTTTCTGATATCTCTATTATATGTTGCATTATTATTGGACACACTAATCTTTGTATTGAATTTTCATTACTTAGTTGCTGTGTTAATTATGCATTAGAAAAATTTCTTTGTTTAATTCATGCACTTTCTATTGCAACTGATAAACCATGTCACTCTTATAAAATCATTGATTTTTCAATTAGTGTTTCTCTGTCAAAACAATTATGCGCTTAAATTCTTTGGATAAAATAATGCAACTATAATTGTTTTTGTTCTATTCAAATTTGGAAAGAATAGATATGGTTTATATACTTATAGAGTGGATAAACATTTGTCAAGTACCTTAATCTAATTGTTCTACCACATACTATCAACATTCATAGATTCATTTTTAGTTAGATCGATCAGTTATTGTTACTTCACACTTTCTGATCTTCCACAGAGGAAGAGAATATCCATTTGGATCTGAATACATTGTGCCAACGGAGGCCTCATATCCATAGGATCCAGTTATCCCAAACAAATTGGGGATAGAACCATATCTGTGAGGGATTGTTTGAATCTTTTTAGGTTGGACTTTCTCCACCTGTTGATTTCCTTGTAGTTTTCCAGCAATTACAATCTGGGCCCCCAACAAGCTTGTACACTTTCCTTCATAATTTCTCTGTAGATAAAATTTAAGTCTATTTGGATTAGGGAGGGACTTGTTGGAGTGAGGGTCTTTGATTTCTAGGGGACTGTAAATTCTATAGAAGGATGACGTATAAATATAGTTGGTGAATTTCCTTGGACTATAGCTTGCTTACTCGTTCTACCAACTTCTTTAGAGACCTATGCCTCTATCTAATTTTCTATCAAATCTTGTGAAGTCTCTAAGGGATATGTTATTTCCTCCTTAGACTAACAAGCTTGTTCTTCCTATTCTATTTCCATATCCTCGGCTCCGCTTTTCTACCTTTTTACTTATTCTAGTTCCTTTGTCTCTTTCAATGTTTTCAAGATCTCTTCCACTTCTTCCCAGCTTTCTTTATTAGCAATGCTTAACCATTCTGACCTAGGTATGTATTCATAGGCTGAATTATTATTCTCCAATCTTTTATTTGATATCACCTTATGGGGATCATATGTTGTTGGTTCATCTTTCTCCAAATTTAACTATTATAGGAATCCTTCCATATATTGAAGAGCACTCAGGGATTTGACATGGAAAGTACCCACATATTTAGGGATGTGGAAAGACCTATGTTGTTGAAACCTCTAAAATGTAACTCATATAATAGGAACCTCTGTCTGACATACTCCACTGCAAACATTTTGACAGTCAAACTTGTACGAATCTTGTATGGCTTCCCCTCAAAACCATAAACTCTGATAATTATGTGGTCTTTGAATAGAAACTAGTCACCTACTCTGATTTCTGGAGTGAATTGTAACCACTCTCTACTCTCTCTAGGCATTCTAGGTACGTCTACTCTATGAATTATATTGTAGGAAGTCTTCATAACCTTGTTTGTAAACTCTGTGAAATTAGAGTTGTTTGATTTCCTTAAAAACAAAGGGTTCCGCTCATGCACTGGGATCTCTCTGTCCATTTCATTTGTCATTTTCAAGCCTAGGTTTTCAAAGTGCTTGAAGTTCTGGTATTGGAATAGGAAGAACAGACAGGATAGGAATCTATAGATCTCTAAGGAAGGGAACTAAGTTAACTGTTGGTTTATATTTTGGCCTAGAAAAACATCGATATCCCATTTGGGTTTATCTTTAGCTACAGGTTCAAGTGTGTTAGGAAACCTAGTATAGCTTCATCTACATCCTTGTCATTCTTGTAGCCCGAGATTATGCACAGGAGAGAAATGGATTTTCTCAATTCGGGTTTGAAGAAGACATTTTTAAATGGCGGATTTGCATTTTTTGTAATCATGCCTGGATCCATATGTTGGTTTAGGACCAAGGTTTTATCATTAGGGATCAAGGTTTGGTAATTTAGGGCCACCCTTCTTTCTTCCACTAGTTGTAGGCCTTATTCATCATGGATAGATAACATCTTCCTAATGTTGTCAGCATCTACTTGGTAAATAATCCTAGATTTGTCTAAAGACATGAATAACTTTTCACTTGGGGAGTAATAGGATCAACATCAAGCGGTGAACCCTAGGAAATAGACCACTGGGGGGCATACATAACATACCAGGTCGGAATCCCATGGTTTGCAAGGGTCGTGATCTTGAAAAGCTCAGATTCCGGCTTGATTCAATGTTGAAATTAGGAGAGAATGAGTTATTTCTAGGTCTTTAATGTCATCCTTGTGGCCATACACGATATCATTGCCAGAGGATTTGGGTTTACGAGCATACTCAGTCGTGGGATGTGACATTTTAACAATGTACTTCACTATTTTCGAGGCTGAGTTTACCAATTTACAGACTAGGGTAAAAATAAGTTTGCAGTGGTAAATGGTGAACATAGTCAGGTGACAAGATAGATTATGTGGTTAACTGATGTGGAGGATGACTCGATGCCCAATTTCATGACTAGATCAATTGTTGGGAGCAGGGTTGGAATTTCAAATGGCAGACACCCATCAAAATTGCTGGTAACAATCAAAATCTGAAAGGTTTTCTATATTCTAAGCCAGATTTTGACGGTCTCCATCAAATCTTTGCTATATTTAATGGGTAAATTGACCCATGACGGGCCTTTACCCGTCAAATTCCATCCCTGGTTGGGAGTACATTCTCGCAAGAGATTTGATCAGCCGGTGCTTCAGATAACTAAGACAACAATGAATCGACCAACGGGCGAAAATAGATTTTTAACGGCTTTGTACATTCAAAATTTGACATATGGTAGGATTTTAATGATTGAGTAGGTGTGAGGTGATCTCTGAAACCGGGACCACCAACTAATTGATGTGACTGAACGAAGTGACTTGGACTGAATGGGACCACAAAATTTATTTTGAGCAGAAACCACCATGGTTTCCCTAGGCGGTAATGCTCACTTGCTGAGCGATTTACAAAAAGGTCTCCGCGGATGTGCCACCCATTAAATTTTTCACGCGTCTCGGGAGTTTTTCTTCACTGTGAACCCTCGGCCCCTCCAAAGTGCTTGCATGTTACAGATGCGCTATGTATTATGATCATTGGATTTCACCTTCGGATTTCCCTCTAAATCCTCTGGCAATGGTTTAGAAAGGAACACAGAGGACTTAAGAATGTTCCGTTTAGCTGCGAATTTAACTGCACTGGGAGCAAAACGAGTGCTTTGATTAAAATTTGCCGTCAAAGCTCACGAATTTCGTTTCGTTTTTTAATGAATTTAAGGGAATAACAAACGTGCTCATAAATGGTAACATCTTCAGAGTTCTTTGGTAAGGCTTAAGAATTTAAAGCAAGAGTTTGACGGGATTTAAAACGGAAACCTATAAAAACCTTTAAAGATTGTATTTGCACAATCTGACTTATAATCGGGGCCTTGAACAGACATTTTCGTGTGTACTGTTGTCCGACTATTAAAGATTGCTCAAGAATTGCTGTATATATATTGATCTTGTGGCCAGGCACGCTATGTATTGAATTCAATATCGAATTTCTGGGCTTTGTTCTGGTTTGTGTGTTCTTGCTATTGTTGCTTGTTAAACGCTGCAAAATGGAGGAGAACTATGGAATTTTGAAGCATTTGATCACCTTCGTTTTCATATGGGATTTCTCCAGCAGCACACAACGCAATCAGTGATGCAGGGAGCCGTAGCAGCGTGAGGGCACCGTGAGCAGCCGTGAGGGGTCGGTAGCAGTGATGTAGGGAGCCGTAGCTGCCGAAATAGCAGGGAGCCGTAGCAGGTTATTTTCAGGAGGCAGGGCACCGTGAGCAGCGTGAAGAGCAGGCACAGGCAGAAGGTAGCGGCAGCGTGAAGGCAGGCAGACAGCAGCGGTAGCAGGCAAGCAGGTAAAGAAGGCAGACAAGCAGGTAAACGTGAAAGAGACCCGGTTGATAAAAGACAAGTCTCTCTTGGTGCCAGGTATGACAAGAGGACGAGAGAAAAACGACAAGTCTCTCTTGGTCCTGGATATTCGGTTCTGCACTGTCATCCACCTTTGTTTTTCTTAACAATGGATTCACACTTGGCATCACCCATAACTAACAGCTTAGGTCAAGTGAAAATTGCCTCCTCAAGCAAAACAGGGAAGTGGGTTTGGGTTAACGCCAAACAATTTAGATGTATTTTAAAACAGAGAGCTGCTCGTCTAAAGTGGGAGGAAACAAGGAGAACACAACTTCAAAGGAAGACTAACAAACAGACAAACAAGTCTTTATGGCAAAGATGTGGTAGCACCAGGGGTAAAAGCAACATTGATCCTACCTTATACAGTCCCACATCCACACCTCTCACCTGGTCATCTGATCTATATGTACAAGAGCTACTCAATATCAAGAGGAGAGTGGAGGTTCTGGAAGTCAAAGAGCATGAGAGGGACCTTAAAATCCGGGAGGAGACAAGGAGAACACAACTTCAAAGGAAGACTAACAAACAGACAAACAAGTCTTTATGGCAAAGATGTGGTAGCACCAGGGGTAAAAGCAACATTGTTCCTACCTTATACAGTCCCACATCCACACCTCTCACCTGGTCATCTGATCTATATGTACAAGAGCTACTCAATATCAAGAGGAGAGTGGAGGTTCTGGAAGTCAAAGAGCATGAGAGGGACCTTAAAATCCGGGAGGAGACAAGGAGAACACAACTTCAAAGGAAGACTAACAAACAGACAAACAAGTCTTTATGGCAAAGATGTGGTAGCACCAGGGGTAAAAGCAACATTGTTCCTACCTTATACAGTCCCACATCCACACCTCTCACCTGGTCATCTGATCTATATGTACAAGAGCTACTCAATATCAAGAGGAGAGTGGAGGTTCTGGAAGTCAAAGAGCATGAGAGGGACCTTAAAATCCGGGAGGAGACAAGGAGAACACAACTTCAAAGGAAGACTAACAAACAGACAAACAAGTCTTTATGGCAAAGATGTGGTAGCACCAGGGGTAAAAGCAACATTGTTCCTACCTTATACAGTCCCACATCCACACCTCTCACCTGGTCATCTGATCTATATGTACAAGAGCTACTCAATATCAAGAGGAGAGTGGAGGTTCTGGAAGTCAAAGAGCATGAGAGGGACCTTAAAATCCATCTGTTAACAGTAAAAAATCAACGTTTAGCAGAATGAAACAAGGTTTTAAAAGGGCAAGCGGCATTGTTGCAAGAAGCTATTCTGGTAAGCAAGAATGAGTGGCAAGATATGATGGCAGACTAGCAAAAAATGAAAGAATCAGCAGCGGAAGAGAGAGAGGTGTTGAATGATAAAACACCTAGTGTTGAAGGGAAAACAGATGAACAAACAAATAACCAGGGAATGGAAGTAAGAGAAGTAGAAAATTGAGATTCCACCAAAAAGGCCAGAACGTGGGCGCAAGTTATTAGCAAGCATGCTAATATAGAAAAGGAAAAAAAAGCAAGCAGCCAAGGAGACAACAAACCAGGAAACGAAACCAAAGAAAGCCAAGCCATAGCAACAAACATAATAATTAAAGGTGTAAGAGAGTATGGCAAGAACAAAGGTACCCCGGAGCTTGCAAGCGACTTTCTAAAAGACAAGTTGAATTGGCAAGGCCAAATTTGCCAAGCATGGAGGGTGGGTAAACCCAGTGATGAGAGAGCCAGGCCCATAAAAGTCATCATGGCAAGTGCACGTGACAAGCAAGCTCTTCTAACTAAGAAGCATATTTTAAAGGGCTCTCGCTTTTTTTTAAAGGAAGACTTAACTATCATGCAGCAAGAGGAAAGAAAAAAAAATTGTCAAAGGTCAGAGCAACAAGAGATGAGGGAAAAAGAGCATGGTTATACAAAGGCAAAGTTGTTATTGTTTTTTTTGGTCCTCCTTCTAAAGCAAGACAACAAAACAATAATCAAGAAGTGATAGCAAATTTCTTAGCCGAAAATATCGCAACAAGATCAGGATGGGCAAATAGAGGTGTAGACTCAACTTTGAGTCTTGTATGCCAAAGCAAATAGCAATCAAGGTATACCCAAGTTCCTTTAATCTTAATATGTTGGAACTGCAGAGGATACCCGTGGAGGCATGGACCTGGGTTAGGACCTATTGCAGAAGATAGGGAGATAATATGTCTCGTGGAAACACATGAACATGAAGGGTGCAAGACACCCATTTTTTTAAAATATATGAAGTTGGCAGTATGGAACAAGGCAGCAGAGAATAGAAAAGGTCACGGTGGTATCATGGTCTTAGTGAAGAAAAAGGTAGATCGTAGCATTCAACTAGAAAAAGAAGACCCAAATAAACAATTTATATGGTTAAAAATATTAGAAAATGGAAATGACATCAGAATTGCAGCATGCTACTTCGCTCCACAAGTTTCAAAAATTTACAAACAGATGGGCTTCGACCATAAAGACCCTTTTACAACATTAAAAAACAATATTGTGAAGTATTCTCAAGTAGGTGAAATCTTTCTAGTAGGAGATTTCAACGCCAGGACCGCAAGTGAGCAAGCTAGCATTCTTTGTCAAAGAGAAGATTGCAATCCTATTTGGCTTACAGAAGAAAGAAATCATTAATGGACAAGAATTTCAAAAGAGAACAAAAGCTGCAATTTCTTTGGAGAACAGTTGCTTACCTTATACAAAACTTTCAATTTAGTAATCTGCAATGGTTTGCCTAGATGGACAAACTCTGGTAATTTCACTTGTCATACCTACAATGGAGCAAGCATGGTGGATTATGCAATTTGTTCGCATGGCCTATGCGAGAAAATGGAGGAAGTTGTGATTGGAGAGCAACTCTAAGATTTAAAATCTAATCACAAACCAATCTATCTAAGTCTTTCTTGGACTGATAAGTAGCAGGTGGGGACAAAAAATTAGCACATTCAGCAACCTTTTGGAAAGGGCAGAATTCTTTTGACTCAAGAGAACCGTAATGTCTTTAGGAAGGCATTAGAGAGACTTTGTAAAAGGGAAGGAACTTTGTCCCAAGGCCTTAATAATCAGCAGCTAACTAATTTAATTCAAGGGGCACTCACAAAATGCAAAAAAGCAAAGAATAGGAAACGGAAAACAAACTGCTTTCATGTTAATGCTTGATTCGATGAGGAGTGCAAAAGAGCAAGGAGAAGGTGGAGAGAGGCAAACTAGAAAGAAAGAGACCTAAAAAGCTACAAGCAGATTATAAGAAAGAAAAAATTGATTTCATGGTCTCAAGGAGGGAAAAACTAATCTTCCTTGGGAAAAACAACCCCAAACTATTTTGAAAAGAACTTCAAGCGAGCAAGAAGCAAACTGAAAACAATATTACAGCGGACCAGTGGCTTGAGTATGCAAGGCAACTCTATGAGCGGAATCCTAAGGTTGAACCCCCTCCCCCCTTAGTCAACACCACCACCATTACTAAGCTTTTCACCATGCAAAAGATTGAGGTGGGTATTAAGAAGTTGGGTGTTGGAAAAGCCAAAGATTTAGTACAACTTCAAGCTGAATATCTAAAGTGGGGTTCAAAAACTCTTGCACCTCACATCACAGGAATCTTCAACAACATAATTCAACAGGGATTCCCTACAGATTGGACAACTAGCCTTGCAATTCCTCTTTTCAAGAGCGGGGATGTCAACGTTCCCTCCATTTATAGGACCATAATGATAAACCCCTTGTTTGCAAAGCTATTTGGAAGCATGCTAGAAAATAGAATTAGCAAATGGGCAGAAGAAAGGGACAAGCGTGCTAAATGACAAGTAGGTTTTAGACCTAAACATTCCACGGTGGACCACGGTATTACTTTAAGGCACATCATTGAAAAAGTGTGGGAGAAAAAAGGGGAAGCCTTTTGTTGCTTTGTCGATTTCAAAAAAGCTTTTGACACGGTTCCCAGGGATAAACTATGGCACATAATGGAGGAACTTGGGGTTCCTATACATCTTAAAGCAATTGTTCACAGGCTATATGAGGAGGTCAAAGTCAAAATCAGAACATCAGATGGTATCTCCGAAAGTTTCAGAAGCGATATTGGGGTCAAGCAAGGGTGCCCATTATCCCCTACCCTTTTTGGCTTATATATTGACAAACTTGAAGAGTGGTTAAACTTAGAGAGCGGGGATGGCGTCCTCATGGGCAAGTTAGTGATAAGGATTCGTCTGTATGCAGATGACCTTATTTTGATTGCTAAGTCTGCTCTTGGCTTGCAAGAGCACTTGATTTCCCTTGAGCACTTTTGTAGAACAGTTGGGATGCAAGTAAATACTAGCAAGACAAAAGGGGTAGTTTTCTCTAGCAAAAGAAAACATAAACAACATAAGTTCTACTTCGAAGACAATACCCTTGAAGTAGTGGATGACTACAAGTATCTCGGAATCGACTTCAACAAAAGTTTGAGTTGGGAAGGCTGCAGGAAAAAAAGAACTCTGGGAGGTGGGAAAGCGTTTTATGCTTTTCAAAATAGGTGCAGAGAGGCAGAGTTATGGGACTGGAAAACTATGCAAACGTTTTTTGGGCTCTTAGTGATCCCAGTTGTTCTCTATGGTTGTGAAGTTTGGGCCAGCAGTACCTCTGACTTACAGTGGAAGCAAATAGAAAAGATTCAAAAACACATGATCACAAGCAAGTTCAAAATTAAGAGTTCAGCGCCATACGAATCATGCTAAGTGAAGTGGGGATGACTTCTATTGAAGCAATCGCTATGGTGAGACTCATAAGATATCTAAAAAGAATTGAACAAATGGAAGAAGGTAGATGGCCTAAGGTTGTCTTCAATGACATATTGTGCAAAAGAAAGAAGACTTGGATGCGGCAAAATATTAAATGGCTTAGCAAGTGGGATATGTGCTTGAGCATGTGCCCTACGAATAGTAAAGAAATAAAGGCTTTTGTTATCAATAACTTCCACAAGCGAACTTGGGATAAAGAGCTAGGGAGAAAGAGAAAGTATTATATTGAAGAGTTTAACCCCACCTACGATCAGTATCAAAAGGAGTACATAGGGGCCAATATACCTTGGAAAGCCAAAATTCTCATTGCTCAATTAAGAACTAATTCCCATCAATTCCGTTGTGAGACCGGGCGTTGGAAAAGGCCAAAAGAAGCTTGGGCAGAAAGAGTGTGTATTTTTTGTACCGTTGGTAAGGTGGAGACAGAAAAACACTTCATTTTAGAGTGTGAAACCTTTAAGGACAATAGGGACAGGTACGCAAATGTCTTGGCGGATAAACCTTGGGATGATTTATTTAACGAATGGACTATGGAAAAATTGGGGGTGCTCATCATCAAGTTGAACAGACAAAGGATTGAATTGCAGAAAACAGCGTGCGAGTTGATCTGTCCCATAGGCTATTCTTAGCCTCGCGGACGTTAAAATATTTCATTCATTCATTCTCACTTTTCCAAACATGGTCGTCGCTTTATGCTTTAATCACCTGTCATTTTGACCCCACGCTTTTAATCTTGGCCTTTGATATTATCCGTTAGCTGGGAGATCTGCTCAATCCACTTTTTCCCTATGTGTTGGGTGCCAAGCGTTATTCATCTTAGTCATTAGATCTGATTTAGATCTACAACTCTCCATTGTTTATAAGCTAACGCTTGGTTTTGAGCTTATAGTCACCTGCTATGGCCTTTTGGACCAAGTCCTTCGTTGTTTAACATTTTTGAGATGATTTCTTTCTGAACAAATCTAAATTTTCGATGGCTAAAAAGCCCCAAAAATCATTGTACTAACAGGCTATATTGTATAGGGTAAGATATAAATGATAGTTTTAATGGACAAATTCTCATTAAATTATAATACTCTTAAATAACATTGATATAAATTGACCATTTTAAAGTTTGAGAAATAAAATAAATAATATATATTTATATATAATTTAAATAAATAATATATATTAATATATAATTTGGTATAATGGTGAGTAAAAATAAATCATAATATTTTCTTAAATAACATTGTTATGAATTGAAAGTTTGAGAATTTACATAAATAATATACATTTATATATAATTTGATATAAGGTCCATTAATATGTTTCAAGTGAAAATGATTTCTTTTAAAATTTAATTATGTTTGTATATAATTAATTGGAAACATAATTTTAGAAGAAATAGTTAATATGTTAATGCAACTTTATATTTCAATTTTTTTTTAATTTAATATGGAGTTTATTCTATTGATATATTAACAAACCTTAATTGCACTTCCAATTCAATTCAATTAAATAAATTAGAATTTCCATATAAATGAATAAAGAATAAGTTGGCAAAATGGAATTCTAGTTAAAAAAGAAATGGTCTTAAAAGAAAAGGAACATGTTTCATTATATTGGAAGTATATACTTGTAATCCTATAATGAATAAGTTTGCATAAATGGAATTTTAGTTAAAAAAGAAATGGTCTTAAAAGAAAAGGAACATGTTTTATTATATTGGAAGTATATACTTGTAAGCTATAATGAATAAGTTTGCATAAATGGAATTTTAGTTTTTAAAAAAATGGTCTTAAAATAAAAGGAATATGTTTCATTATATTGGAAGTATATACTTGTAAACCTATAATGAATAAGTTTGCATAAATGAGATTTTAAGTTAAAAAAGAAATGATCTTAAAAAAAAGGAACACGTTTCATTATATTTTTTCCTATTAATCTAGTTATAAATTGTTCATTATGTTGTTTCCCATTAATCGTGTACAAAAAATATTTCAAGTAGTAGTTATAAATTGTTCATTGAATTGAGATTTTGGCTAGCAAGAGTGGTAAAGATAATGACAATGATTGGCATTATATTAGGTTAATTTTTCTTCAAGGACGTTGCATCATAGCATTGGGATAATGGAAGAACATAGTACAACAAAATTGATTAACTTAAAATAGAAGTATAAAGAATGGTTACAAAAGTAAATAAAAATGAGTTTGTAAAATTACTTGGGGCTTTTTTGAATGCAAGGCATGAAAGCAATTAATATGAATTATGTGTAACACTTACATGGTGGAAAGTATTTATATTTTTTTCGTAATTTTAGGAAAAGCTTGTGAATTTAGCTCTCAAATGGAGGATAATTTTGGGTAGATGGATTCATAAGTTCATAACTCTATATAAGCATAAGTATTTTTTTTAAGATGAGACTAGTGACATGTGGAGTAAATTATTGGAGTTATTAATATTTAAATTAATCTACAAATAAGTTAGGTGTCTTTTTTTTCTGAATATTGTTGAATTACAACTAATCATTATAAATGACAAAGTACTTACACATAGCTTGATGTGCAAATGGTTAGAAGAAAATTTTACTTATATGAAAACTCCTAGCCCACTCGATGACATGATGTTGAAAGTAAGAAATTTGAGTGGATAAATACATTTCTAATGTCTAAGATTGAAGATTTCATTGATGCTTTCCCATATACTAATTGGTCTAAGGATGGCCCCGAGTGTTAGCTCAAGTGGTCATGATCCAAACGTGAGATCTCTTCCACCAAAATTGGGGAAGTCACGGGTTTGACTCTTTTGACCCCCTTGGGGTTAGGCTCCATAATCAAGGCTGACAATTTACTCCATTTACCATCCATGAATCATGTGGAAGTACTCTGAGGGTTTTTTGCAAGGTTATTTCTTGGAAAAAATACTAATTGGCCTAAGGAATATGAGAAATGGAAAGAACTCAAAGACATGCATTAGATGCTTTGACACATCCTGTGAACTAACTTAAACCTTGTTTGGGAATATTTACATAGATATGCCATAAATTAACATTTTTTATCAAATGGTAGGGAAGAGAAGCTATGTAACTAATCATATCTAGATAGATAGATAGATAGATAGATATGAGGAAAATGTTTCCAATTAGAGAATAGAAGAAGAGCATTAAAGCAACACTTGGTCATTACAAATTCCATTTAATCTAATTCCCAATGGTTTACTTTCTCTTTAATTGAGGTTGAGATGAGAAATAGACTCCAATATAATAGGAAAAGAAGAATTATGATTTACTAGACAAGTCTCTCTCCATTTGAAGTTTATAGGATAAATTGACTTCAATAGAATAGGAAAGGAAAATAAGTAATTGGAAAAACAAGGCTAACCCAATGTGTCTAGTCCAAAATGCAAGTTCATGGTGTCAATAATAAGGATTATCTACCTCCACAATATCAAAGGTAGAAAAGTAAATAAAAATAATTCGATTCAAAGGATCTAAAACATTGATTTTTAAAGGAAACTCAAGAACATTATATAACTATTGTATTGAATTGCAATAGTATGGAGATATTTTTAGGACGATATTGAGAATGAAGATAGATAACGAATTTTAAGAATATGATAATTTCAAATGTTTGAAGTTACCATACTATCTCTATTGGGAACTAAATTTGATGGTATTTCCCTGTTATCTTTATTTCGTTACCCTGTGGTTTGAAAGAAGATGTCTTGTAAGAATATTTATTTTACAAGAGACAACTTGTTTACTATAATTCCAAAAATAGAACTAAGATTTTGACAAAAACCACTTACTTATGAGGCATCAAAATTTAAATGAGCATAACTCCTTCAATATTTCTCGAAATCTCTATTATAATAACAATTATGTGATTCCATCATCGATTTGCATCTAGTAGAGTTGGTTTGATGGAAATACAGTAACTCTATCAAAAGTTGTCAAGTCTACAATTTGTGTGCATGTCAATGGAAAACCCTAAAAAATAGTTGATTTTAAACCAACAATAAATTCATTTCCCAAACTTTGCTTTGGACATTTTTTCTTTGAAATTGTGTGTATCAACAAGAGGAATTCATATATTCAATTGTTTTCTTTAGATTTTGCACATAAAGTTTCATAAATCCACCTGAATGTTATTCCTCTTTTTTCTTTCAAAAATCTGCAAAAAAAACTTCTTATTTTTTTGGCCCAAGAAAGTGCTCTAATATCACTTATAGTGATCCTTAACCTAGAAATTGAATCCCAAAAATGATATAGAACCCTTAAACTTAAAAAATAGCAAGAGACATTCACACCCTAAATAACACACGAATGTAGAGAATAACCCTTACGCTAGGGTAACACCATGAAATACTTCTTAGAAAAGGAATCACTCCAAATGGCATGCTTGCTACAATACAATTCATTGATCATATCGCATACAATGATACTAATGTATATTTATACTTTCTCATGAGTATTCTTTTGATTCTATGCCAACTAACCCTTATTATTATATTATTTCATTTGACAACCTAATGGGTCTATTTATTACCCACAAACTACCAAGTGGATCTATGGACACATTATATACATTATTCCAATTATTATCTTCCTAGTTATCCCATATTATCCTCCCTATGTACATAAAATTAAGCAAGATCTGCAAGCTTGGTATGCCAAAACGAATAGCTTTCTTCTTTATAATAATATTTCCAGTTTTAATTTTAACCCCAATGTTTATACAAAAAATAAGAAAACCATCCCATCATCCTTACTCTTTAGGTTCATGACCTTATTCTCACCGGTAGTGACCCTAAAACACAAGTGAAATCTAGCCTTAAGAAGAAATTTGAAATGTTCAACTTAGGACATTTGCACTATTTCCTTGGCCTCCAAGTCTTGCAAACCAAAGATGGAATTTTTCTTCCTCGATCTAAGTATGTTTGTCACCTTCTCTACTTTCACATGCAAGATATTAAACCAACCTCATATCCATTCTAGTCTAGTTTTGAGCATTGAATTAGTTGTTGGAGCAAAAGTAAGTTGTTAACTTTTCTCAAAATTTGTAAAAATAAGGATATAGTTAAATGAAAATTCAACACATTAAATAACCTTAATATTTGTTTAAACATTTTTAAAAAGATAGCATAGTTCTCTACAAATTGTTTTCTAACTACACATCAAAATACATATGTTGTGTGTGAGTTTCAAGGGATCCAATTTAAAAAATATGAAAATGTCAATTTTTCATGACCACGTTTCATTAAAAAGTGGAATACATATGTCCTCACTTAGATGGCCTTGATGTAGAATATTGGTGATAGATAACCTTAGAAACTATGATGTATTATAATTTACTAGAAGAACAAAGAATGAAAATGAATAGGGACCAACACTCAAGATTAACTTTGGATTAGAACAAATTAATTGTTTCTTATCAAGTAGGTTTAATAGAATCTACATGAATGGCCCTTTCCATTTTTTCCATTTGTGTGGAAATTTTTTTCATTATTATATAAATTCATATCATTATAGGGGTGTCTTGTACAAGTTGAAATCCAAATTTAAAGATTATGCATATCAAATATATCCAAAAGAGTGTAGTAAATTGTTTTCCCAACCTTTCCCTAGTAGTGTTTTACGGTTGCACCTAGTAACATTATGTGATTGTATGATGAGAAATTCCAAATTACATTCATTTATTTTATTTTATATACAAAATATAAATTAAACATATAATGTGATGGATATATTTAGGTGTCACACTACCAAAAGCAGGAAGGAGAGAGTGGAGTCACCACTTAGTTTTAGGACAAAACTAAGAAACCGTAGGAGAGAGAAAGAGATGAAAGAAAGAGAAGGGAGGAAGACACTAAGTTAATTAGGCTTATAGAGTTGATTATATGATAATTTTATATATTAATAAGGGTATCTCAAATAGATCTCAATAACAAATAGAAGTAGAAACAAATTAATAATGGAAGGAAATGTAACTATGGTTAATTTAATGAATTTCTTACTAACATAATAACATAGATGTTGAAGATGAAAGAGAGAAAAAAAAATAAGTAAATAACCTAAAATAAAGTTGTTGTATATGTTAAATATACTTTTTCTAAAGTTGAGAGGTGGCACGGGCCTCTGAGAGAAGGTTTTATCCAATTGAACAGACATGCACATGCTAGTACACCTTCCTATAAAGCATACTTGATTTCAATAACCAATAAAATGTAATAAAAACACTTAGATATACCATATAAATGATCAAACAATTAAATGTTATATGGCAACCCGAAGTTCCCTAAAAAATGTGATATATTGTTTCTCCTAGTTGTGTTGGAACCTCCATTGAGGTAGTAGGGTTGAAATGTCCAAGGTGTTGGATGGGACTAAACCACACCCTAGATAGAGTAACAAGCACTCAATGGATAAAATAAACCAAAAGATAGAGATACATGTAGAGTTGTTGGATATGACAGTGACAAGTATCCCAAGAGCATGGAAGAAGAATAAGGAAGCTAGAGCAATATTTTACACCAACTAAGTAATGTTTTTGTAAGATATTTTCAAGAATATAAGTCTTTCAAAAGAGCACAAGAGCTATAAATAGGAAAGGGAGTGACCTCTAGGTATAAGTGAATGTTATACTAGAAAATATGCAAATTTTTCATACAAAAGAGTCATAATGTGGGTTTTAATCAAGTGCCACTAGTTTTCATCCCATGCCGCAAGTATTTTCCCTAAAATCAACACTTTGTTCTACAATATGTGAATTTTAGTCATCGTATGGTTCAAGGAATTCATGGATCACTTGGTTCCAAGAAGTCATAAACGATTAGGGAATCTTTGGTAGATTAAATCCCAAATAAGCATCCTAAAATAAATTTGGGTCATTAAAGACTTAAAATGAAGAATCCAGAGAAATGGCAGGCCAAGTTGGTAGTTCAAATACCCAAACTAGTCTTGCATAGTAAACAAGTACCTTACATGGTATAATAGATTCATGTCGGTGAATAGGGTCCATATATAAAATAATGGAAAAATAATGGAAACCTTACCTAAGAACTAGACATCCCTAGGTGTTAGTATGTATGTACTAAGTCAAGGAATGTTGAGGAAGAGTGGTGTAGTAGAACAAAATGTTTGTAATGAAAGATTAGAGGTGAATGTGCCATCAATAAAACATTCACACATGGGAAGGGCATAGAAGTAGGCCATGCCATGAAAATTCGTGTGACTAGGAATATATGAGTACTAAATTCTAAAATACATATGCTATATATTTATCCCATTGGAGGAATTATTATCCATAAGATGGGAATAGTAGCAAGTTGCAAAGAATGAAATAAGTAGATAGCACATTGAATAAAATAAATGGAAAACAAAGATAGCAATAGTGGAAAAGAAATGATGCATAGGGAAAGGTGCATATTGGCACATATAGTATGATTTAATGCACCATAATCACAAGGGATTTATCCTCTTTGATTAGGTATAAAACATAACACTCGAGTGGATACATGCATGCCTTGATAATCAATGCAAAGAAAACTACAAGGATTAATTGTATGTAATACATTATACAAAGTGGAAGATAAAGAGAAGATAAATAACAAAAAGTATAAAGTAGTCAATGTTGGGATGGAAGAATACTAAATCTAACTACCATGAAAGTAGAGAAATAGATCAATTATAGAATTTAAATTGCATCTAGTTCAGGTGGTTGGGAGGAATGATTGTTACCCTCCGCACCTAATATCAATTCATACAAGTGACATGTTGATCCCTTAATGAGTATATGGTTGTATTAACCTTGATCCCTAAAGAGTTTGGTGTAGGTCAAAGCCTTCACTACCAATAGTTACATACCAAATAACTTTACATGAAGGGTTCGGACAAACAAAATGACACATTAAACCCTAACGAAACCCTAGAAAACGTGTTGTACATGTGGACGGTCGAGATGCATTCTCGAGCTATCCTTTAAGGCTTGGTTGCACTGTCAACTCGCAGCCAAGACAAAACTTTAATTTCCAAGTCAACCACAATACAAACTCTTTGATAACCATCATAAAACACGGTTGTATGCATTTATACATGTCAATAATTGCTTGCAATAATGGATCGACTATGGTTTAACTCATATCCATCCATTTTGTGGTTTTTGACTTACAAGTTTATATATATAAACTTGTAAGTCAAAAACCACAAAATCCATGTTATGTTAACATTTGCGCATTAAGACCGAGGTTAGACCTTGGGTCCTTCTCAAATATGTTTTAACATTGCGCTTAGGACCAAGGTTATACCTTAGGTCCCTTAAGCCTTATCACTTTTAAAATATGGGATCAAGACTATACCCATAGTCTCCCAAGTATTGTCACATGCACATAGAGCATATTTTCCCTATAGCTAAGGTGAGAAACAAAGACTCGAACTTAGCCCTAGTACTAAGCAATCCTTAGTAAAACCAGAACAAGATAAAAGTAACAATAACATCACCTATAGGTATGACGACAACTTGAGGGTGAACACTATAAACATCCATGTTTTGTGCAACCTGTCATATAGCAATTTTAAGAATTGTGTAAGCAACTTTACAATACAACAACAGATGTATTCATGCCATAGTAACTCATGCATGTCTAAAGCATAAAGATGTGTTTATGGTTATTTGTATTTATATATATCAAATAAATAAATAAATAAAATTATTTATGTAATTTGGAGGTTCATGACAAGATGTGGGTGCATGGGCTTCACCACCTCATGTTTCACAACATGATCATCACATGGAGAAGAGTGTTTTGGTCACCTGGTGGAGGAGACAATTGGAGACATAATGGAACTGGACATGTTGGTAGACATTGTATGTCCCACTTTATGGCTGGAAGGAGATCAAGGTGTGACTTTGTCAACTCAACATATCTCGGGGTCATCAGAGGGGAATGCTCAGGCTTGAGCTTTCAATGTTTTAAGCTTTGTGGTTCTATTGATATCTAGTCTATGGAAATCCCACTTCAAGGTCTCTAGTCTTAGTCTTGCAGCAATGTATATGAGCTTCTTTGGTAGTCATTTATGAACTTGTTTATTATGTCAATCAACCTAGTTCCCTCTTCTTGAAAGGGTGGGTGGGAAACTCCAGTATTCTACTTGGTTAGTCATTTTTTATGATATGTGTTGGTGATAGATGGACAAGGAGGGGATGCCACTGCCAAACAAGCAACCATTAGCCTTGTTTCTTTGAATTTGTGTACTTTCTCTTTAGTTATGAATATAGAAGGTCACGACCTTACCTATAAAAAAAATGATATTTATATAAATATATGATTAATATATTTAAATAATCTAAAAACTTATACAAATAGATGAATAGGCTTTCGTTTTAATGAATATAAGTTAGTTTTATATAATGGTTAGCCACCATATTTTATAAATATTGAAATATAAGTTAGATTATATGAATATATGATTGATTTCTATTTTTAATGAATATAAATTAGATTTATATATTGATTATATACTAATTTATTCATATAAATTTAATTTATGTTTAACATCAAAAATTAAAAATATATGGTTTTATAAACATATTTTGAATATTGAATAAGTTATACTCAAAAATTCAAAACCAGTATACTTTATTTTATTTTATATGTACATTAATATATAAGCACATTCATTGTATTCCAAGGGAAATAAAAGTACATTCATTGTATTATATTCGAAAGTAATTTTTCTATTCAAAAGTACTCATAATTTTAGTCACATTAAAAATTGTTTTTTATTAATTTTTTTAGATATTTTTTCAATTTAACTTAACAATAGTTACATTGGTTGTAGTGTGAGGGGTGACTTGTAAATATATACAATCTCCACAAAATGTTTCTCGTGATATTTTATTATATCTCTTAGGAGACTCATTTTAAACCTTAAAATTACCCTAATGTTTATTGTAACCCTATTTAATCTTCAAAAAACAACACAAATACATTACTTACTATTCTTCTTGGCTACAAAAATTGGTGAAATCCATTCACTCTACTAATGGGGTAAGATGACCGCTACATCTAGCAATTTGTTAATTCCTCTTGCACTTGTGCTTGTATTTTGGGTTAATTTTGTAGGGTCTTTGCCTTTGGGTTCATTTTGTAGGGTGATTGATTTACTAGCTTTATATATGATTTCAATTCTATCCTTATCTGACCATATCCCTTTATAATTCTTAAGTTATGGTAGTTGAATGCAAAAAAATTAACAAATTCTTTGAACTTCAAGGTTTATTCTACGATAGTCCTATCATCCCATGAATTACCAACATGGAAACTTCTATGTGTTGTGGTTCTTATCCTTCTTTATTAGTGTTCGTTTTTTGTTAAACCCTAAATGTTGGGCACATTTCCCCCTATAGGGTGGCATTTTACCCCCTATATGGTGATGTATTACATATTATTGACGTCGGCTTGGGTCTATTAATTGCCATTGTACATCTATGTCTCATATATATAGGAATGAGATATTTTCATTTGAGTCGTCAATGTATCTTGCTTATCTTATGTACTTAGTACATTGTGTAAGGAGGTTCCTCCCTAGAAGATGATTGTTGTTAATCTTTATTATTCATTATTTTAGTGTGGATTACTTTCTTTTATTCTATTTCTACTATTATTGTGCTATTTCCAGGACTTGGTTGCATAACATTTGGTATCAGATCTCTTTCCTCGGGACAAGTTTATGCAAAACAAGTCATTTTTTAATTTTTACTACAATGTTTTTCTACAAGGATTCATAGATAGAGGTTCAAAACCCATTTCTAGATCAAGATGAAATTTAGATCCTGAGACATTAGAGTTTCGGAGATATTTGTCTTGAAATCTAGGGTTTTTTACTAGTCCAAAACCTAGAATGGAACAGGTGTTCTAGGGAAAAAGGTCATATCTGAAGCATATGAGATCCAAATTGAGCGATACCTAGTGTATCCGAAAGAAGGAAAACCATAGTATATGTGGTAGGGTTTGCAACTTCAAATCTGAAATATTAGACATGTGGTATATCGTACAAGTTATCTCTTTTGGAAAGACTAAAAATAAGAAGTTTTGGGAGATTTGAATTAACTTTTTACTTGAGCATCAAAATTAGATCAGACATGTTGCATAAGAAAGAAGACATATCAGAATACCTGTGGAAAATTTTTCATCCTAATATCTAAAATATTTGACACATGGCATACCATACAAGTTTTCTTTTTTCAAAGGACCAAAAATAAGAAGTGTTGGGACATTTGCAATAAATATCCACTTGAGAATCCGAATCATGTCTAGCCCCAAAAAAATCCTCCAATTAGGGTTTGAAATAAGTGTTATGGAGAAAACGATCATGTCTAGGGAATACAAGATCCAAATTGAGTGAGACCTATTGCATAAAAATTAGGACGAAACAAGGAATCTATGGTAGGTATATTTTTTGGAGTCATATCAGAAATATTTGACACTTGGCACACCATACAAGTTCTTTCTTCTGGATAGACCAAAAATAAGAAGTGTTGGGAGATTTGCAATAACTTCTTGCTAGAGCATTAGGTATGACCTATTACATCACAAAGAGGACACATAAGGATACAACAAGCCAAAGTTTTATACCTAAAGGAGCTAAAATTTTAAATTTATATCAATCCAAGTTGGTCATAAAACAGTCTTCCAATCAGGGTTTGAAGAAGGAAAATCTATAATTCAAGCAGTGGCAAATCATATATAGCATCGACAAGCAATTCTTCAAATACTGAAGATGTCCAAAAACATGATGAAACAACGGGAAAATCAACATCACAGTAAAAGGAGTTTTGAAGAAGGAAAAATCATATGGGAACTTGAACAAATCATTGAAATATGGACCAAACAACTACAAAATCAAGTTGTTATTGAGTATCTCATTAAGTGGAAGAACATACCAGTTACATATTCGACATGGGAAGATGATTCCTTCATGCAAATGCATCCGCAACTACCCAAGTGTTGAGGACAACGCATGTCTGAAGGGGACGAGCATGTTGGGCCCTAAATGTTAGGCACATCCCCCCCTATAGTGTTGCAATTTACCAACTATATGGTGGTGTATTACATATTATTTATGTCGGCTTGGATCTATTAGTTGGTATCGTACACCTATGTCTCCTATCTATAGGAAGGAGATATTTTCATTTGAGTTATGATTATAGCTTGTCTTGTCTTATGTACTTAGTGCACTGTGTAAAGAGGTTCCTCCCTCGAAGAGGATTTTTATTAATCTCTATTCTTCATTGTTAAGGTGTGGTAACATTTCTTCTAGTATATTTCTGCTATTTTTATGCTATTTCTGGGACTTGGTTGCATAACATTTTTTTTTAATTCCATTATGCCCCATATAATTTTTTATTATTTGTTAATTGATATCTATATTATAATCTTTCTCCTTCGTATAATTCTTAGTTATAGGTTCATCTTCCTTCTCATTTAATGAAATCTTGATGAATAGGTTCTTGTGTTATGTCATAAACTTGTGCATATTAACAATAACTACTCCAATTATTTGGATCTCTTCTATTTTCCAATGGTATAACTTTTCGGTAAATCTCTACCATATTTCAATCCAATTACTTACTTTCTTATTCATCTCTTTTTCAAATGAGTATAACTTGTAATAAAAGACATCTACAAATCTTACTATAATATGAATTGATATTTGTTCTTGTGTATTGAATTCTTTAATTGTCTATTGCTTTAAGTGCATGAATTTTGACAACTACGATATTTATTCTTGTGTGTTGAATTCTTTAATAGCCTATTTCTTGAAGTGCATGATTTTTTACAACTATGATATCATGTAGTGCATTGATCACTACTCTAATTTTCACCTTCTATTTTCTAAAATATGCACCAAAAGTGCCTTCATATGGTCCCATTTGAATTTTTAAAAAGGATCAAGTCACCATGTGTATTGTGAGTTTCCAAATTGTTAAAAAAGAGTTTTGCATTTTTCTCATTTGGGAGATGACTTGCTTACTTTTCAAACTACTGCAACTGCTTGACAAGATATTTTCCATCCTCGCATTCCTTTACTTTCTACGAAAACATAACATGGGATTGTCCTTTAACTATTTATATTTCAAGATATTTTACATCCCCGTATTCATTTACTTTCTAAGAAAACATAACATTGGATTGTCCTTTAACTATATATATTCTAAATAAATTAGGGATATAACTGATATATTCTTTATGGTTTTTTCGTGGTTTGATTTTTGAAAACTATGGTATTTATTCTTGTGCATTGAAATATTTAATAGTCTATTGCTTGAAGTGCATGATTTTTGACAACTATAATAGCCTATAGTGCAGTAATCACTATTATAATTTTCACCTTCTGTTTTCTAAAATATGCACCAAAATTTCCTTCATATGGTCCCATTTGACTTTTCAAAAAGGAGAAAATCACCATGCGTATTGTGGGTTTCCGAAAGTGTTCAAAAAGAGTTTAGCAATTTGCTCATATAGGAGATGACTTGCTTACTTTTCAAACTATTACAAATGCTTGACAAGATATTTTCCAACCTTCATATACTTTCTAGAAAAACATAACATTGGATTGTCCTTTAACCATTTATATTCCAATATACTTTCCCTCCTCGTATTCCTCCACTTTCTATGAAAAAATAACATTGGATTGTCCTCTAACTATTTTATTCTAAATTCTAAATAAATTATGGATATAATTGAGATATTCTTCGTGGTTTTCTTGTGCATATTCATCAATTATTTTATTAAATAAATTATAAATAAATTAGGGATACAATTGAAATATTCTTCATGGTTTTCTTGTGCCTATTCATCAATGATTTTATCAGAATCCTCATCTAGTGAGACATTCACTTGAAGAATCCCTTTCTCATTGGGGCTTACATCGTGTTATTTCTTTATGACATAAATATTATCTAAATCGTAGCTAACATCGAATGTTTCCTCTCTATGTGTTTCACTTATATCCTTTTATATGGGTTGATTATTTTGTCCAATGGGATAACTATTTTACTTATTTGTTGGAACATTATAGCTTCTTCGTCTGCATAAATTATAGTCTTCGTAGAATAAATCCATGGTCTTCCAAATAGTAATGTATATACTTTAGTGCCTCAAAACATTAAAGTATTTTGATTCCAATATGTTTCCACTTTCGTAAACTTCCCAAGTGTCCTACATTGGTATGGTCAACAACCCTTATGTAAGTGTTGCTAGGATCGAGAGTTGGTTTACTCAACACGCCACATCTTCCAAATAATAGTGTATATGGAATCTATTTCAGCCTTTATATATACCATTACATCAATTGTCTTCATTCCCATTCCCATTACACGTGTAGAAACTTACAAATATTTGTTTAAAATGGCATTAAATTTTCTCACCTTCACTGTTGACATGTTTTTTAATTCATCTTCATCCATGTTCAATAGGTAACCCATTAATTCATGTGTGTTCATCAATCATCTATGTCTCTTGTGCTAGGCTCTTTAACTACAATTTGAGTTCATTGGACAATATGTATTTAGATACTTTTGTTCAAGTGGGTGGGTTCTCTTCTTGAACTTATATTCTCCCTTCTCGCCCGCTTCTCTCTTTCATGGATTTATAGGCTTCCATGGATATTTGTTTTACAACATGTAATCAAAATCATTATTCATCCTCATATCTTCATCTTGATATTACTTCCTACCACATTCTTATTAATTAGATATGGTAATAAATGAATGCTTCCTTATTTGTTGGCCCCTTCTCTACCTTGATCATGTTTCATTTTTTTGTGAATTTCCCTCTCATTTTTGTACACTCTCTTGTTTCATGGTCTCTTGGTCCACGAAATACATAGAAAGGTTGTCCTAGAATGTTGTAGATGTAATTCTAGGTTGTGTTACCACACATTCCATGTGTGAATCACGTGGTTGGTTGCTTCCCTCCTTGAACTATGACAATATTTCCAGTATTCTTCTGCTTTTAACTTTCCATAGATTTTGGTTTTCAATGGTAGCATCAAAGTCTTGTATTATTGGCAGATTGATATGTTTTTGTGTGTGGAATTTGTATGGACTCCCTTGTTATAATCCCATTCTCTTTCAACTTCTATTTTTTCTTGATTCTTTTTTATTGTGGGATTTTCTGCATAGTTCATCAATGAACGATCATAGGTGTTATGTGTCAAAGAAAATTTAAATTTATTCATCTTCCTTGGTGGAAATTTGTTTGGCTTTCCTTTTCTCCATCCATCATCTCATTTCTTAAACTTGTACTTTTCTCAGGGTCAATAATCATTTCTACTTGTTGAAGCTTCTATGAACTTTTTCAAGGTTATTTCCATATTTTGGATCTTCTCTTTCCATCCTTCATTCATCTTATATAGGTGCATGGATGATATATATATTTATTCTACCATTTCTATTTCCCCATTGACAACTTTACAATATTTACTTGGTCTTGTAGTTTGAATATTTCCTCTTCTTCTTGGGATTAATCTAATGATAAACCAATATGTCTTCTCATCCTCATGTCCTTGGTAACTTTGCTAACTTAGTAGCTCCTTGATTCAAGCATCATAGTTTATTGCTTTCTCACCATGTTGTTGGTTTATGTTCTTGAGCTATTGGATTTCAAAGGACTTAGCATCAAGGTAGGTCTAATTCTCTCTAGACCTATCAACAATAGCCCTCCAACTCCAAAAGGGGTTTTCTCTTTCTACCTTTTGATACCATGCAAAATAAATTTCTTTGGGAGAGCCCTTAAATTAAGCTGATTTTTTTTCCATTTCCTTCTTCTTTATAAGCATGAGGTATGGCCTCCAATGTGAGTAGGTGATATTTTATGTCCATGTTTCCATTATAAGTTGGGATTCTATAAGGTTCGACATAATTCCTAGTCCTACCTCATCCGTAGTCACTTTCCTTGTCCAAGCTCTCATAAAATCAATATATTCTCCACTCTTGATGTCCATGCCCATGACAATGCTTATATCCTTCAATGTATGCATGATACTCTTCAAAATGGTATCCTCCTGAATGGAATTTGTTTATTTTTTAGGGCTTCTATTGGTTCTTCTATTTTGTTCTGTGTTTCATCTACCTTTATTTCTACTTTTCTCAAGCTACACTTTACACCACTCATCTCATATTACCTATTATCCACCTAATTTACACTTAGTTTGATTTCCAGCGAGCCACCGAAGTTGTGAACAAGTCCATGGTTCATGACCAGTTCTTAGAATTTCAGAAGTCCTTTCAAGGCCAATTTTAGCCCCCTTATTTTAAAGTTTTTCATGTTCATACCCTACATGAAAATTGTAATAAGTTAATGTAACATGATTACTTTTTATAAAATACTTGGCCAACTTAGACTTAGCTATCAATCTGGTACTCTAGATTTTTTTTCCATATTAATTATATGTTACATATCAACAACATATAATTTCAAAGTTCACTCGGGCCTCCAAAGATGGAGTATTCACCTTGGCGGTTAGGCCTTATGAGGTGTTGAGGCCTGGAAATTCGCAGGCAACAACAGAAAGGGATTCTCCCCAATCAACGTTCCCAACTAACCCGTGACTGTTTGGTGTAGGGAATCCGTCCGGTTTGTGGTCCGGCTACCGTAGGTCAAGTAACAAAAACAAAAGGTTTTACCGGTTGCGTCCCGGTCCACCGTGTATATTTTTGTATTTTTTGACTTAAGTATGATATGCAAGTGCCTATTTAACATGCAGATTGACGTAGAATACGAGGAGCGATCACAATGTGATGCGCAGGTTCTTACCTCTCGTCTTAAACTCTCTCGCATCTAAATCACACACAGCAAGAAATTACAACTAACTACCTAACCTATCCCTAGGGAGCAAAGTTATCATTCATTAATGAGTAATGTAATTTGTACATGCATTATGAAAAATCACAGATAGCTGATACTTCTTCCAAAACGCATGAACGTTAAAAGATATTTGAACAACCAGATAGCCAATTGTTTATGAACAACATTCATTACTCATAGTGGAAATACTCATAAAATAAACCGGAGAACATTCATACAAGAACATAGGTTCAAAGAGTTAGAACGGTCTCACAGTTAATGGACACAAAGCTGAAAACGAAATAGTTCCTCTTCAACAAATCCATAGCACAACATTTGAATATTCCACCAAGCTTTCTCCAACAGGCAAACTGTAATTATCTATTGCAAAAGGAAATAGTTCTTCTTACAATATGTCTTCACAAATCTAACTGGGAAAAAGTCCCTAGTAACTTCTAACTTTCAAATATTTAAACAAAATCAGTAGACCGCTTGGGTTCCCCCCCCCAAACGTGTACTCTTCGGTCCTTCGAGCGTTTCATATTCCTCCTTTTCATCTTTTCTGTGCAAGCTCATTATCAACTGAGTAACTGACGGACTTTTCAGATCTGCGTATTTTGTTGCTTTCAATTTTGTCTTTTCCTTCACTTGTCTCCCTTGCGACCCTGCCGGTTTCGATTTGATTTTTTACAAAACTGTCAAGCTACGCCTTCACACCGTGGTCGCCCCAACAATCCCTTGAGTTCTACCTGCAATCAATTACTGTGCGTCATTAGTTGGAATGGCATTTTAAACATTAACTTAAACCACTTGAAATGGCTAATCCACAAGAAAACGGCCAGGCGCATCCCTTAATCTGAGAAGTTTAACAAACGGAAGAGTTTTGACTAAGCCTCGAGCGGGAAAGTTCTAAATCGGAAGTCGGAAGGATTTTACATCGGAAGCTGAATGACTTTCCCAGCCGCAACGGCGGAAGAGACACGGGCTAAAGACACGCGACGTGGGCAGGAAAAACTTTAGTCGGAAGTCGGAAGGATATCGACATCGGACGCGAAAAGGATTTCCTAGCCGCAACGGCGGAAAAGGAAAGGTTAAGGATACGCGACCCGCGGGCGGGAAAACTCTCAATCGAAAGTCGAAAGGCTTTTACATCGGAAGCTGAACGGTTTTCCTAGCCGCAACGGCGAAAGAAGAAAAGATACATGCAAGCGATCAAAAGACCAATACGCATCGGTAGTCGGAGCGCTTTATGCTTCGGGTGCTAAGCCGCTTTGGGAGCCGCAATGGCAGAAAAGGAAATAACAAATCCTTCCGATGTAAACCAAAAGATTGGCCGATTTGAGAAAATGTGTTGGAGAAAACTTAGAAGCCAAGTCTGATTATTTTGCCGCAACGGCGGGATTCAAAATGACTAGATGTCCGAAAAAGGAAAAGCATTTCGCCGCCGCAACGGCGAAAGCCCGAGACTTACAGGGCCAGAAAAAACAAAGAAGCGAGAGCAAAACCAAACAGTGATCGGGAGAAATTGCGATTTGTCGTCCGCAACGGCGGAAGGAGAAGTGATATAAGTTCCGATGCCAAAACACAAAAGCAGTCGATGTGAAAATAAACAAATCGGAAAGGAAGTCGAAGTCAATACCGATTATCCATCTGTAACGGCGGGAGGGAAAGCAAATACCTTCTGATTCAGCCATAGATTCTGTTGATTAAAACCAACGTATCGGAAAGAAAATTCGAAGTCAAGACTCGCTATTTTGCCGCAACGATGGAAGCTTTAACCAAACAAATTTACGATTCGAACAAGCTGAAAATGCATCCAAAGGCAGCGATAAAGTTTGATCAAAAATTAGATTGCTTCAAGCATCAGAGGAGGAATCAAAACAATTGGTAGATCAATCCCAGCACTTAGAAATTCTTTCTGGAAAATCATTGAATTAACTGAAGGAAAAAGAACTAATCCAAACAAAAGGAGGGTCCCAATTTTTTTTGAATTTGGGAAAAATGTTGCAGCTGCAACAATTGGCAACTACCTGGTGAACCCCAGATTTCTGAATTAACTCTTTCCCAGTTCAAGACCGTCTAGATGAAAGCTGAAATCTTCTAGATGTTTGTATCCCTAAGCAGGCCAAATCATGCATTTAGATCATTAAGAAGAAGTTCATTCTTTGGGGAATGGTAATATCAGAAATATTGCAAGTCTGAATAACTCTTTTGAGGCCTGATAAGTGAGATTTATTTTGCCCGTCCTTAGGTAGTTTCTAGCTTTGACACCACAGGATTGTAATAGATAGTAAATAGCACTATCCTTGTGTTCCTCATTCCCATGCCAACTGCACTTTTGTGCTAATTGAACTTTTAGTTCTTTTGAGTCCTCCATCTGCCTTTCTTTCTGAATTTTATTCAGGCTCCTCTATCCATAGTGTCATTTTGTGTGAGAGAAGAATTGGTTTTTCATCTCACGGACGGAGAGGAACTTTGGCAATTTTGAGATTCATGCTTTTTAAGCTTTGCTTTGATATGTATTGTTTCTTTTTAAGGATTTTTGACTCTTGATAACTTTTAACTTTTCTGAAATCATGGCATGGCATCATTTATATATGATATATCGTTTACCCTGCTTCCTTTCCGTGGGTCTTTTGCTGTCACCCCCTTGGACATTTAAGATGTGAAATGGATGGAGCCTCGAAATATTATTCCAGACCCTTTTTACTTCTGAGTTATTTACAGGGGTTAAGTAGGACTTTAATGAATGCATGGCCAGTTAGGAACACTGCTACTAGAAGACATTCTATACTTTAAAAGCACAATCTTTTGCTCAAGATTTCAGTTAGTTAAGAACCCTGATGTTTCCATTGCAACCAAAAGTTTGCCTCTTTATTCAAAACCAAAAGGACTACTAACAAAGCAGTAAAAATAAAGAAAACAACATCAAAGCAATACACAAAGAAAAGGCATCAAGCATTGAAGAAAACAACATCGATTTATTAATGTACAAAGCAAAAGAAAAGAAAAATTTTGCCCACTCCTAAAAATCTTTAATCCTGGGAAGTTAAGGGGTGTGCTGGATTATAGACATGAGTTATCTAACCATGGTCTAGCTGTGTTGTTTTTGAAATCGAGCACATGTCTACTATCCTACAGTCATCCTTTTCAGCCTGAGGAAGTTGAAGGAGCTCAGGCTGAGTGTCAATCATAGAACTGGTCTTTCTTAAGGTCTGATGTCTTAGCTTAAGCTCAGTTAGATAATTTCCCAGGACAGAATCAGCAGATTCATTACCCTCTTCTAGTCCAGTGACATTGTGCTTCATGTAGGGCTCTCTTAAAATCTTAATCAGGTTTGGGCTACCCTTCTGAGGCAACCACAAGTGTGACCAATCTGAAGAAAAGTACCCATCTAGTCAAGCTGACCAATCTCGATTCAAAATAAATCCATAGCCATCAGGTATGTCTGCTACTACAATGTTAAGGTACTGACATATCTTTTTATTTGCAGACAATCAAATCAAAACATTCTTCATCTCCCCCACTACTTTGACACTAGTCTTGTCTAGTTGAGTGACGTCCCAATCAGTAGGTTTTGGCTGCCCATTAATTTTTTTGCAGATTGCAAGAGGCATAACATTCACCGATGATCCAGAGTCCACCAGACAATTATGCACCTTATGGTTCAAAATTTCCAGAGTTAAAAGGAAAGGTGGGGTGCTAGTTTTCCTTTCCCTAGTTGATTTGACTTTTTCTTCCACAGGTTGGTTTTCGGTGGGTATCTCCTCTTTAACTTCCTTAACTTTTTCAGCGCTTCCTTCCTCAACATCTTCCACAGGTTTGACAGTCTCATTGATCGGCTATGCCTCCTGGTTGAGGGTAGTGGCTTCAGGTGTTTTGTCTTCAACATTCACTTCTACCTGTCTCTTAGCATTCTCCTGCAGTTTTTTAATATTTGAAATTATTGCATTGTCCTTAATTGTTAATTTCTTATCTTTTGTTGCTGTAGGTGTGTATTGAGATTTGAGAGTGCTCTCTTCAGTGTCAAAAAGAGAGACACCATCCCATGAAAACATGGTATCCTCACCTTGTTTCTCTATGGTCTGTTTTTTTCCTCCTTATTCATCACTGTCTTCAGTCAATTTAGAGTTCAGCAACTTATTCATCACCAATGACATTGAATTCAACCATTGAGGGCACTTCTTTTCCGAATGAGGTTGTTGGTGAAAAGTGCAGAAATTGTCTCCTCCCACTTTTGTTATATTGATTGAGGCTAAATTCGGTGGAGGTATTTTCCATTGGTTGCTATCCTCTCTTTTTGGATAGTATGGTTTGTACGTTTTCCGCATTTCCCTTTCTTTTTCCAGATCTATTATTCAGTTGGATAGTTTCTGCATCATCTTCAGCATACCCTGATAATCATGTGCTTGTTCCTCTTTAGGTTTAGACAACAATAACGTTCTTCTATTTGTAGTTTTCTCTCCAGGTAAATCAGGATAATATTCTACACTTTCCCTTTCAGCCTCTACCCTTTCTGCCTCTTCATAAGTCTCTACCAATGTAGGTTTGGCTTTCATCTTGGCAAACATGGCCAGCTCAGGTCCTAGGGCTGAGGTATAATATTCAATTAAGACTTTGTCTGAGGGTCTGTCAGCTTCAGAAAAGTTCTTTAGGTATATTGAAAATCTTTGAGTGAAACTATGTACCTTCTTATTCTTCTCTTTTCTTAACAAACCAAGACCTTTCATCAATGAGGCATGTGTTTTTTGGGCTGTGTATTTACTTTTGAAAACCCTTTCGAAGGTGTCCCAATCAAGAATGGAGTTTGCAGGCAAGCCGAAATTCCAGGAAGTTGTTGCTCCTTTCAGGGTGTGTGGGAACAGTCTATAAACAACATCTTCCTACTCCCCAGCCCTTAACCCTTCTACTACTAAATAGAAACTCTGCAAGTGGTCATCTACAGCAGTCTTTTCATCAGGATCAAACTTAGGCAGTAGCTTATCAAAAGCTTGAGGTAGGTTATGCAAGGGAGGCGTGAGGGTCAAAGGGGATCTAGCTCTCCAAGCAAGTAATGGGTTGGGCTGATTCACAATTACCCCATCCATGAGCACAGGTAAAGGAACAAAGTCTGAGTAAAGAGCAACATAGGGTGAGAACAGGCTTTCTTACTTCAAAGGTATAACCGAAACCTGTAAGTGCTTAGGTTAGGTTGAAAGCTTCAAAACATCTGCTGGTAAGGTAATCTTGGGAAAATAAGTTTCCACAGCCATCCATGAACTGGCGACCCTCCTTCTAGCGCCAGAACTATTGAGGCCTGGAAATTCGCAGGCAACAACAGAAAGGGATTCTCCCCAGTCAACGTTCCCAACTAGCCCGTGACTGTTTGGTGTAGGGAATCCGTCCGGTTTGCAGTCCGGCTACCGTAGGTCAAGTAACAAAAACAAAAGGTTTTACCAGTTGCGGCCCGGTCCACCGTGTATATTTTTGTATTTTTTGACTTAAGTATGATATGCAAGTTCCTATTTAACATGCAGATTGACGTAGAATACGAGGAGCGGTCACAATGTGATGCGCAGGTTCTTACCTCTCGTCTTAAACTCTCTCACATCTAAATCACACACAGCAAGAAACTACAACTAACTACCTAACCTATCCCTAGGGAGCAAATTTATCATTCATTAATGAGTAATGTAATTTGTACATGCATTATGAAAAATCACAGATAGCTGATA
>LPNX011052930.1:77416-126439 GCA_001517045.1 Pseudotsuga menziesii
CAGCGTTTCATATTCCTCCTTTTCATCTTTTCTGCACAAGCTCATTATCAGCTGAGTAACTGACGGACTTTTCAGATCTGCGTATTTTGTTGCTTTCGATTTTGTCTTTTTCTTCGCTTGTCTCCCTTGCGACCCTACCGGTTTCGATTTGATTTTTTACAAAACTGTCAAGCTACGCCTTCACACCGTGGTCGCCCCAACAGTCCCTTGAGTTCTACCTGCAATCAATTACTGTGTGTCATTAATTGGAATGGCATTTTAAAACATTAACTTAAACCACTTGAAATGGCTAATCCACAAGACTCATGGCCAAGCGCATCCCTTAATCTGAGAAGTTTAACAAACGGAAGAGTTTTGACTAAGCCTCGAGCGGGAAAGTTCTAAATCGGAAGTCGGAAGGCTTTTACATCGAAATCTGAATAACTTTCCCAGCCGCAACAGTGGAAGAGACACGGGCTAAAGACACGCGACACGGGCGGGAAAAACTTTAGTCGGAAGTCGGAAGGATATCGACATCGTACACGAAAATGATTTCCTAGCCGCAACGGCGGAAAAGGAAAGGTTAAGGATACGCGACCCGCGGGCGGGAAAACTCTCAATCGGAAGTCGGAAGGCTTTTACATCGGAAGCTGAACGGCTTTCCTAGCTGCAACAGCGGAAGAAGAAAAGATATAGGCAAGCGATCAAAAGACCAATACGCATCGACAGTCGGAGCGCTTTATGCTTCAGGTGCTAAGCCGCTTTGGGAGCCGCAACGGCGGAAAAGGAAATAACAAATCCTTCCGATGTAAACCAAAAGATCGGTCTATTTGAGAAAATGTGTCGAAGAAAACTTAGAAGCCAAGTCTGATTATTTTGCCGCAACGGCGGGATTCAAAATGACTAGACGTTCGGAAAAGGAAAAGCATTTCGCCGCCGCAACGGCGAAAGCCCGAGACTTATAGGGCCGGCAAAAACAACGAAGCAGGAGCAAAACCAAACAGTGATCGGGAGAAATTGCGATTTGTCGTCCGCAACGGCGGAAGGAGAAGTGATATAAGTTCCGATGCCAAAACACAAAAGCAGCCGATGTGAAAACAAACAAATCGGAAAGGAAGTCGAAGTCAATACCGATTATCCATCCATAACGGCGGGAGGGAAAGCAAATACCTTCCGATTCAGCCATAGATTCTGCCGATTAAAACCAACATATCGGAAAGAAAATTCGAAGTCAAGACTCGCTATTTTGCTGCAACGGCGGAAGCTTTAACCAAACAAATTTACGATTCGAACAAGCTGAAAATGCATCCTAAGGCAGCGATAAAGTCTAATCAAACATTAGATTGCTTCAAGCATCAGAGGAGGAATCAAAACAATTGGTCGATCAATCCCAGCACTTAGAAATTCTTTCTGGAGAATCATTGAATTAACTCAACGAAAAAGAACTAATCCAAACAAAAGGAGGGTCCCAAATTTTTTGGAATTTGGGAAAAATGTTGCAGCTGCAACATGAGGTTATTAAATACTAAGTGTCTATGTATATTACCATGTTAGTCATCAATATTGAGTCATATGAACATGTACTAGGTTCTCCGTATATGTTTTTTAATTTTCGAGAATAAAAAAAAATCTAGTCATCAATATTGAGTCATATGAACATGTACTAGGTCCTTCGTATATATTTTTTAATTTTCAAGAATAAAAAAAATTCTTGTAAAACAGGTGATTTTTTTAATAAGTTAAATGTAAAAATTCAAAGTGTCATAAAAAAAGTGAATAGGAGATGGAATTACCCATGGTAGTACTCGTTTTCTGACTCATAGCACCCACTTTACCCTTAAACCCACTTATGGAATTAATTTGAGTGAATATTTATCACTTAAATTAATTTTCTCTTGAAAAAAGCCAAAAAGTTTAAAATAATTGGGAAAAAAGGAAAAAAGACAAATTCCTAAATAAATGGAAACATACCGAAGACATGTTTGGAGTGTTGGTAAGTTCATCAGTACTCTTGGGAGAGTTAACTAGATTCCAAATCACTTGATTGAAGATCATATCTAGAAAGGGTGAGTTCTCTCTTCGTGACTGGGGATTTACTCTCTCTAATAAGGGTGCATTCTATCATGTGGTATCCTCATGAAGCTTGGTGAACATTCCAATATTGGGATGGATACCCCAATGAGGGATGGCACCCACCTTGTGAGAGGTGGTTTCAATCCTCTCACTCTAACTCATCCCCAATCCCATGATTCTCTCCTTGAACTTTCCTTCTACTCGAGGTAAAATCCCTCTTGGGATGTGCACCACCCCCCGGGGATTGGTTATTCTACTTAAGCAAGATCATTATCCAACTTTTGGATGGAGTATTAAACCACTACTCTTGAGAAGTTTATTTGTTTCTCTATTTTGTTGAATAAAGTGAATACTTTGGAAGTCTATATGGTGCAAATTTTTCATGGTTGTGAATGATTAAGGTTCATTGAGGTGATATTTATCTAGTTGTGCTTCTTTTCTTTCAAGCTTGTAAATATTTTTCTAGCTTAGAAGGCTATTCCTAGCCCATATAGTAAGAATTTGTATCTTCAACTTGTCGACTTATGTTTTATTATTAGAGATCTAGGAGTAGCAGACTGTAGTAAGTTATATTGTTTCTCTCCCAATCTCTTTTATTGAAATATGCTAGATTTAATCTTGCTTGTTTGAGTGTTGTGCAGCTTCACAGGTGACCAAAGGTGAAGGAGGATTTGGAGTTTAATTGCATATTATTCCTCTTCACTACTATCTATTGGATCTAATTCCTTTCTTTCCTCCGGGAACCTCCTCATCTTCACAACATTCAAGCTTGAGCTTGAGGCTTTCTCTTCTATCTCTTCAACTTAAAAAATACTCTTTTCCTTGCTACTTTTCTTTTATGGTAACAAGTAGATCTGATTTTAAGTTAATCTTATATATCTCTTGTTACGTTCTTTTAGGTATATCTAAAAGGGCACTAAAATCATATCTTAAAGTTTAGATCTAGTCCTAATTTCTTGATACTTGGAATCTTAAATTTTTACAGTTTTTTGAAAGCATTAAGTTGTTTTTTATTGTATTTTTGGGATAATCCACTAACTTGGATTATATGATTAGTTTGTTGGTTTTTTGCTTTTTCCTAACAGAAAAGTGGAAACATTGGTGGGTTTTTCAAGAGTTTATCCATCCAAAAGAACCATTAAAAAGACTCTTCTCTTCTTTCATTCTTCTAAGATTTGTAAGTTTTTTTATCCTATTTTTTAAGGTAAAAGGCATTCTTTCTCAAAAGAAACATATTGTAACCAACAATAATAAAAAAGAAAGTGGGATTTAAAGCTCCCACACCCATCTTCCCCCATTGGGGAAGGCTTGAATCGCCCCTTTATTTTTGCGTTTTTTGGCATTTATTTGGTTTATACGTTAAGTCAGTCTTTAGAGTAGTTTTTTTCATTTTGCTAATAAAGTTAAATCAATAAATTTCTTTCTTTCTTTCAATTACTTGTGTGAAAGAACACTAACCCACTATACTTTCCCAAAGTAATTTAAGGAAAAAGATATGCATAGTGTAGTAATTTGGTCACAGCTTTTCATTTTATTTTAAAAATAAAGTAAAACTAATGATTTCGCTACTTGCCTCCGTATGCTATTATGAACACTATGGGCCTCTAGGATGGAACGGTGGGATAGCCAGAAAGAGGCTCTTAGCATTTCATAATTTATTCCACAATAAAATAAACTCTCATAAATGAAAATATGATGTTTTGATGCTTGTCATTTGTGGGAAAATTCTTTAGGGAAAGAGATAACAACTAGATAGTGATCGAGGGGCCCCATCAGACTACACCCTCATTTGGTGTAATGTTAGACACACCATCGTGACTCTAAGATATCCCATGTTTTCTCATGTGGATCCACACATGTAAAATACAGACATAATACTAGTACATTGTGGTATATATGGAATACTCTTTCCCATTAATCCACTCGTCATGATAAAACTAACCAATAACAATTACAAAACATTTCCTCTTTTCAGCAGCATTATTTGACTCCATTAGCATTGGTTTCTCTACAATAATCTTACTTGCTTAAAGTCATCTTATGTTGTGAATGTTATATTATTTATGTTGTTGATCTAAACTGTATTTTGCAATTCTTTATTTTAGTATTTTCACTCTCGAACTCCTAAACAACTCAGCATAAATAACTAAGAACTAATAAGAGCCCTAGTAACTATTTTATAAGGACTACCCTCCTTGGCTTCATTAAGCGTTAGCCTAAATGAAGGAGTTAAGATTAGATGACAGCACTTGACTCGAGACTTACCCCCAAGGATACACCCAGTGGCTTGAGTATTTATACCATGCTAACCTGAGGTGTGTGAAATCCAGTAACATATTTTGGCACCACCCTTTTATTTTGTACCTTGTCATTATAGTTTTGGTTTTTTGGGTACTAATGGTCATGTTTTTTTCCAATAACATTTCTTCCTTGTTTAGTGGGATCTCCTCAATTCTATTCACCTTCCCTACAGTTTATTCTTCCCATATTTGGTATCATCTTCATTTAATCCTTTATACCTAAGGTGGTGTTTTTTTAAAGGGTGTTCCACCATTTAGAAATATGGATCCCAACCATTTATTGGCAGTTTATAAATATCAAATTGTTGTCCAACATTTTATATCATTTCTTTTATCTCCTTCCACAACTCATGTGTTTCTAAATCTCTACTACATTACCACGTCAACACAGCTACAATCATGCTCTTCAATGTAGGTTTGGTGCATTTTCCCTATTCTAAGATGTTGTACATTGCCTTATCCAATTTTCTCTTGAACTTTGAACTTCCATAATGAAAAATATATTATGTTGCATAGGTACATGTCCACACCTTTAAAACCCACATTCCATTTGTTCCAATCATTTGAGGAAACATCTTGAAATTCTCTAGGACTTGAGGAATTTTGGAGGACCATCCTCACATTTTGAGATAAATTTAGGAGATTTTTAGGAGATCCTCCCCACATACGTTGATTTTTTGGGAACCCTAGATATTCGTCAAATTGTAGCTTTCTGGTTGGGTTAAAAAACGGTTGAGAAGCTTATGTGGTTGCATGAATGGAACCTATTTAGTTGGCACTATGTAAGGTTAGTTTCAACCATGTAATTACTTGTGTATTATAACAATGGTATACTTTGACATTGAGTTCTAGAATTTATATTAATATCCCACAAGACTCATGTAGTCCTAAAGAGGTGTCTACAATTTGCCCGACTTTTCTGACATAAGCTAACATACTGCAAACTAGGTCGGATCAAGAATTTAGGATACGCCAGTATTTTATGCACTTTATTCTTTGAGAGAGTATCTATCCTTAGTCCTAGAGTTATGGTCCCTCCTCATAATCTACATGATCCAACCCAAACTCCCTAGACTAAGGTGATGCGGAGTTTAGGAGGAGTTAGACAACCTTCCCCATTCACAAATGATTTTTCCACTGGTGGCAATGATAGATCATCGCCATATACGACTGTACCTATGCAGGGATCAACTTCCATGGAGAAAAATATATGCCACTACCATCAGGGCCCGCATTTGGATACATGGGTAAGATTTTTGTTTTTGTTTTTGGAATATTTCATTTTTTTGTATTTTTATATAAGGAAATCAAAAACATGTTTTTGGTGGTATCACATACTGACATTAGGCTTGTTTGTGCAAATGTAGGTTCGTGACGACTGGATGGTTCTCCAAGGTGCTAACGTAGGGATCAAGGAGATGAGATGATCGGCGTTGATGTTTAGCGAACACTGCAGAACGTACAGGGAAACTTGGCTTGCTTTACACAAAAGATATCCATGGTATAGGTTGAGGACCTTCCCAAGGTGATGCAGAGACATGTATTTAGGTTACCCTGTTTGTGGGTTAGACTCTTCAGGCATATAGAAAATGTTGTAGTGTGATCATGATCATCATCCAGGCCCATAGGTGTATATGTCGGGATATTATTTTGTGTATCGACCATGTATATTTTGAGGGATTAAAGCCCATTTTTGTACTATGAAACCATATTTTTTGGAACTTTTATTCTGAAATAAAAACTTATAGCGACCTCTTTGATATATACATGTGTCTGAAATGAATGTGAATGTTTTATGTACATGATTCTTTAAATATGTGACAAATGCCAATCTAAAATGTAATTTTCATATGAATTGGAAAGTTGATTATAATGTTTAGGTATATGAATGTATGTAATATAACCAAACTATCATTCCAATAATATTACCATTAAGAATATTCTCAATAACATAGGATCTTTGACATGGTATAGGCCATTCAATTGTGACACAACAAACTGTGAATCTAGGTGAACCTCTAGAGATCGAATGCCATTTGAAATGGCATCGTGTAATAGTTCAATTAAGGCACTATAATCGGACACATTATTTGAGGATAGTCAGAGGCATACTCATCCTAAAGACACAAGTTGACCCTCAAGTCCATAAATAACCCAAGAAGTAGAAACTATATTCTGAGTATGGTGTCTGGTGCCATCTTCAAATCCTAAGTATATTCAATACTCCATCAACATCTTCCAAAGAATAGGAAGCATGTCAAAAAAATGAAAACACTATAAGGAAACCAAAAACTATTTTAAATTGTACAATAGTATACAAGGTGCCAACCCGAGATGGAAACTAAAGCGTAGTACTTCTTAAGGTAGAGCCCATTTCTAGGCTCCTTCAAGATGTTCCCTTCGTAATCTTCTAACTCATAGGCCGCCTTTTCCCAGACATGCCTCACAACATAAGGACCATGCCACATAGTATTAAACTTTATTAACCCCAATGGTTCATTTGTTTGATCATATAAAAGGACCAATTCGCCTACAATATATTGATGGGGACGGACAAACTTATCATACTAGGCCTTGACACTATGATTATTTACTTCTAATTCCACCACGACATCTCAACACTACTCATTAAGGTACTCCAAGTGGATTGATTGTTCTTCTAATCGAAGGTGTCATGCAAGAGATCTATGGCTAGTTTCAAGGAAGGGATCTCGCATTCAACCAGTAAAACCGACTCCACCTCATGAACCAGCTGATACTGTGAAAAACCGGTGGAATTCTTCGTCACAGTCCGGTAAGCCCTCATGTAGGGCACAACATGATATGCCAATTAGTTTTTCTTTATCTTATGGTTTTTTTTAAATGGCCTTAAGAGATTTGTTAACATCGTCAACCTGGCCATTCAGTTGGGGGTAATAAGAAAAGGGGTGTTCTTGCTTAATTCCCAACTTCAAATCTAATTCTGCCATCATATTATTTTGGAAGTGACTAGCATGGTCAATGATAATATCTTTCACTATACTTTAACTGGGTCATAATCTAATTGAACATGAAGTGAGAGGCCGTCCCACCATCGGATTTGATTGTAGACATAGTCTCTACCCATTTTGTGAAGTAATATACGGCCACAATAATATGATGGTACCCCCCAACTGAAGTTAAGTTACAATCCATATAATTCACCCCCCACTTTGTGAAGGGACTCACGGTGATAATAGGGTGTAATTGGGCAAGACACGAACACATGTTTCGAGAGACAACCTAGCAAGGGTGACATCTCTTGACCACATTAACACAATCTTTAAATATTGACGACCAATAATAACCTGCTCTCAAAATATTTTGAGTTGTAGCAAGCCCAAATAAATTACTGACACATGCCCCATTGTGATAGTAATTAAGAATGACCTTAGCCTCCTCGTGAGTTAAACAATGAAACAATATAGAGTACACCCCACGATGATACAAAGTGTCACCGATGAAGAGGTAGTTCTTAGCATTATGAAGTAAGCACCATCGCTCATCCTTCAATATATTCGGAGGGGTCTTCAGAATTCATAGATAGACGATGGCATTGACATACCAAAGGTCTATAGATGAGATGAGGAAAATATGATCATCAACAAACTAGTCTTAATGAATCGTATCCTCATCCAACCTAGGGAGATCTAATATCAGCTTCACGAAGACCAAATACATCTTATATTTTGTTGAAGCAAAATCAAGGTCAAATTCTTACAAGGTTTCAATACATTTATTATATTTCCCCCTTATCATTCGCCTGTTCAATATGAACCGAAATGAATTGATATGAGATATGATCATGGTCTAGTGAAGTAAGATGTAGTGTCTCAATCGGTGAACTGTGTGAATAGTCGCTAAGGCCAACTTCTCAACATGATCATATCGAATTTTTGCATCGATGAGATACCGACAAAGATAATAAACCATGTTTTCATGGAGCTCATCATCTTCTTGAACCATAACCATACGAATCGTCTCTTGAGACACGGCCACGTACAACAAGAAATATCTACTATAGTCTGGTGGACTGAGCAGAAGGGTTGATTCCAAGGATTTCTTTAGAGCATTGAAGGACTCTTGGAATCATTCATCCCATAGGAACGGAGTATCCTTATTCAATAAGTGCATAAAACCCTTAGTCAAACTGGCATAATTCATGACAAACCGACATAAGGAATTATCCATCTCTTGGAGACTTTGAAGTTGTCTAATTGTGCTTGGGGGAGTCAAACTGAGTATTGCATCATCCTTCAATGGATAGACCCTAATCCCCTCCTTTGATACAATGAATCCCAATAATCGACCAATCCTAACACAAAAGATGCACTTCTGAGGGTTCAAATGGATTTGATAACGGTGGAATATTTCAAATACTAAATGAATATGTGATGGATGATCTACTTTCAGACGAGAGTGAGTAGTGATGTCATTCAGATACACTTCAATAAGATGCTTAAGGTCATGAAATTCAAAGTTCATCGCCCATTGGAAAGTAGCTCTGACATTTTTCAAGACGAAAGGCATTTTTCAGTATGCAAAAGTACCCCAAGGACTGTTAACACCAAAAAATTTCCACATATCTCTCTATGGTCCAAACCATAATTATGCATCATAATCCCACCATTATTTCCTCCATTTTGACCTTCACACTTATATTCCACCAAAATTGGTCCAAAACATTATTATTCCTTACCCCATAAATAAATGGAAGTTGGGCATTTATTGCAACATAACCCCCATTCTCCCAAAAAGGACCAAAAAACCCTAAAATGAGAATGGGTAAAAAAACATGGCTAAATACCATACACTATGAAAAACCATGGGTCAATACCATGGATAAGAAAACCTTAGATCATCCTATAAATACATTGTGAAGGTATCCCCAGCGGAGTCGCCAAAACTGTAGTGAGGATTTCTCCCTTACTACGTACAAAATCACCTACCTTAGGCCAACCGGATCTAAGGGTAGAGATCATGGTGCAAGGGATATCTCGACCTTGACAAGCAATAACAAAATATTTTTACGATTTTATATTTTTTCTCTAACTAATAAAACAAAAGAATAAGCATACCTTTAAATTGAGTCACAGTAGCCATTTGAGGAAATGGTCCATCAACTCTCATAGTCAGTTCTTTGATCTTATTCACAAATGGTTTTCAAAGGGAAATGGATCAAGGAGGGTATGGAGGAATCTCAACATACACCATGGAATGATATGGAAAAAGTATGGGAATGATTGAGGCTGTCAACAAGATCCTCAAAACCATGCTCCAAAGAATGGTGGACAAACACAAGACCATTTGGCACCACTTTCTCTTTTCCACCCTCTGGGCCTACCGAACATCGACTAAAACCACCATTGGTTTTACCCCATTTGATTTAGTCCATGGTGTGGAATTAAGTCTTCCCATTGAATGCTAGATTCCATCACTCCACCTTATCTCTGAGCTTTTACCTAATACTTCACCATTGGAAAAAAACTTACTTATTCTTGAACAAGCTGATGAGGACCAACGTACTTCTCTCCAAATGATCGAAGCAGCTAAGAACGGTCGAATTCCCATTATGAATCCCATGTCTAACCTTGCACCTTTAACGAGGGGGGCCTCATCCTCATATATGACTAAGCCAATGATAAGACTGGAAAAGGGAAGCTTTGGAATCCATGTGGTATAGCCCTTATGTCATCCATCGATGTCTCGGTAATGGGGCATACCTCCTTGCCGACTCCGACGATCTCCTCTTGAAGAATCCCTGCAATGGGATCTACCTCAAGAGATTATATGCCTAAGCCGACCACCCTAAATACCCTTGTATCATAGTTTTTCTTTCTTGTTTTGCATCCTTTTTACCACAAGTCTCACAGTTTGTTTCCTTGGTTTTTCCTGATGGATCCTACCTTTCCCTCTTATGTTGGTTTTACTGATGGCGCAAATAGATGGTCTCTTAATATCACCTCGGATGTGTGGGTCATTTATTCCTTGTCACATGAGATGACTCATATCGACGGAATGTGTGTGGGTATTGCTTCCACCAACCAAGCTGAGTACGACAGTGCCATTGCTCTCATAATCGTCGCCCTTCACTTGGGTATTCGTCGGCTTGATGTCTTCTTAGACTCCCAGTTGCTTGTCACCCAGTTGAGTAACTGCTACCGAGTATGTGATCCTTGCCTCTTTAGAAAGGTCCTTGTGCACTAGAAACTTGGTTAGACATTTCGAATCAATTTCATTCATGCATATTCCCAAAACTCTCAATAGTGTAGTGGACCAAATGGATAATGATGTTCTAGAGTGGCACATGAATCATCGCATATAGGAAATAAACTACATTATGCATCATCATATAGTCATGAATACATATGTCATATACATCATATAGGCATAGTCATCATCATAACAAGAGACTCATAAAACACATAAAAATACGAAAATATGCATCCACATGCATTCATATCATAATATCATAATCAGTACAAAAAGAGAAGCCCCATGGGATTTCTCGTCTAATCATACATATCATACAAAATTCCCCATGCTCAAATGCATTGAGGGTAGCATCACAAGCTGCTAGTCTAAGTCATTCTCCTCTAAATTTGTGTCCTCCTCAGTATCTTCCTCCTCGTTCGAGCTCTCCTCCTCCATCAGCACATCTCCCTGTGCCACCGCTTTGACATACTCACTAGCATCTGTGATCCTCCTTGTCATAGACATCCCCTCCAAAGGAGCTCTGTAACACACGATGATCATATCGTCATCTAGGTATTGTCACCCATCATCGATGACCCCCTCCAACAGTCACACCACATCCATTCGCAATGATTATAACGTAGCGCTCTACCACCTTCTATTCCCATGAGGGGGTGGATATAACCCCTCCACCCAACCCCTGTGTCATTTGTATCTTGTTGGAGGGTTCGGTCCCATGCATGCACATGCAGATAGTATGTCATCAGTATCTACCACTATTCTAGTAAACTATATATGAATGAAACCACATAGAGTCATGTATATGTACCATCAGGTCCCCAGACCTATCCTATAGGTCGAGGCATCTCTAGATCTCCCCGGTAGTCCATGCCTACATATGGATAGTCCTCTATGAGGATAAGAAGTCATCACCACTATGCAAAATCCTCCCAGGTAAAGAAATGACCTACCAAAATGCCTCCCTCCCTAATCATCATATCACACCACCTGTTCATATGAGTTTGTCATGGTCCCCCTTATGTATTGGAATGGTCATGAGCCCTCTGCTCCATCCATACTACAAACTATATGTTAGTTTACCACCATTCATCGTCCCTCAAGGAGACCCCACCAGTGTTCCACTGTTATTTTTATCCATGTCAACCATGATCCCAACATCACCTCTTTCCATCAATCGAACAGTTCCTATCCTCTATGAGGATAGGAAGTCATCACCACTGTGCAAAATCCTCCCAGGTAAAGAAATGACCTACCAAAATGCCTCCCTCCCTAATCATCATATCATACCACCTATTCATATGAGTTTGTCGTGGTCCCCCTTATGTATTGGAATGGTCATGAGCCCTCTACTCCATCCATACTACAAACGCTATGTTAGTTTACCACCATTCATCGTCCTGCAAGGAGACCCCACCAGTGTTCCACTGTTATTTTTATCCATGTCAACCATGATCCCAACATCACCTCTTTCCATCAATCGAACAGTTCCTCCTTGCTTGAGTGATCATTACGGAGTTTCTGTTAAACTCTTTTCTGACTTCTTAAAGAATGAAAATATTGTTGACCACACTTGTTTCCTTTCACGCTCATTAAAGTATTTGAAAGGGAGTCTATGTGGCCTCGTTTATCCCCTTTTTCGGACTACATAGACTAATTAAAGAAAATGACCACCCTAGCACCTTCTAGTTAGGAACGATTCCCCTTGTATCCTTTTATGTTTTTTGGGACATTAGGACCGTAAATGTTTTAGAAGCTAACCTATGGGTTGTATTTAAGCTCTTTTCCAGCGCTCTCATAAAGAAAATATCGATGAGAAAACTTGGTTTCGTTCATGCTTGTAAAAGTATTTGAATGAATGTCCAATCACTATAGGTTTGACCTTTTTCAATCTGGTTGGACTAACTACAGAAAATAAGGCTCTTTTCCCCTTACAGATGGGAGAGTTCTTCTTTGTACACTTTTATCATTTTTTGGTCTTAGGAGACTACTTTACGAAAAACGGACCCATTTGAATCTTCTTCCTATTTTCAGACTCTCTAACCATGAAAACACCATCGTGAATTTACCGTCTTGGGCTCGACAAAAATCCACAACACAGTATCGTACTGAGCATACTTATATCCCTTCTTAGTTCTCCTTAAACTATTGAGAAGGACCAAACGGTTCCTTTCAGTGCCCACACATATTGCATATAGTCTCCCATTATGGCATCTTTCCCCCTATTGGGTTTCCTTTATTCAAAGTACTCTGCGATGAGTCTCCCTTGGATCCCATGGATATCACTTGTCTAGTTACTTCCCCAAGTATCTTGTAACACCCCGGTTTTGACCCCAAGGGGGAGGGTAATGTGTGCCCCGGTTTCGACCCCATGGTATTGAATTGCATATGATGTAAATAGTGTTAGTAAATCGTGGTGTGGATCTCAAGGCAAAGGCCCCACCATGGATTTAGCGTTTTATGTTTCGACAATTAAAATCGATGCCAATGGTTTATGTGCTCGCCAGGCACAATATATTTTGAGACATCATGTAAAAATGCAAATTAATAAAAATACCACAACTAACTATGCATTGCAACGTGAAAGAGATGGGGGTATGATTTCACAAGGACTAGGGAGGGGGAAACATTCAAACCCTTGATCCAATGGGGAAAAGCCAAATGTCAAAGGGAGAACCCATAAAGCTGTCAACTACCCATTTTGTCTTTGTGCCCAATCATTTAGAAATTGGCTGAGGAATTTATTTCCTTGGGATGGGAAAGGTATGGAGGTCAAATTCGAATTGGGAAGACCACCCATTTTGGAAAAATGTGTTTTGTCTTATTGGGGAAGTAAGAGCCCAGAAATTCATTCCTCACTCATAATGCATGGACATCCTTCATTTTCTCACGTGAATGAAGCTTGTTGAGCTCCCTCCTTCACATTTTCTACAATTTTCCATTTTTCTCCAAGGGTGGGAAGTCATTTTTGGGTTGCTAAATGCATGTGCAGCAGGGATTCATTCCCATAATTCATTCTACTCTAGGGGGTCGTGGTTTATGCTCTGGGCGGTTCATCATTCGCGGGGTTCACATGCTTTTTTGTTCATTTCGCATTGTTGTTCATCCTGCTACAAAGCCGTGTTGTTTGCTCTGAGTTGTTCATCGTGTTCATTCAAACTACAGGCAGAGAACTGTTTTTTGGTCACCCATTCCACCCCTTCCAGTTTGTGGATGCGCGTTGTGCATTCATCCAGGTGTAGAACAATGTTTTGTGTTGTGATTGTCCACATGTAGTTAGCATCCACATGTTTTGGGTCATTCTCCCTGGCGGAGAAGCTATTTGTCTTGCTGAGCGATTGAGTAGTGGGGAGCACTCGATTTTTCTGATACATATTGGTTATCCATGGGTTCCCAGCATTGGTTTCTTTCCCTCAGTGAAAATCCTATGTTACATTGTTTTCCCTATGAACAATGAGGAGCCTATTTTACTGAGTTACAGTGTGGGTTGTTGTGTTTTCCTATGGTCTGAGGTATTGTGTAACCCTTGGTTGGTTCTGATTGTGAATGTTGGCTTGGATGAATAAGCCCAAGAAACCCAAATGTTATTTGGTTATGAGTGATATGATCTATTGATCAGGGTAGTTTGTCTCAATCCCCTCAGCCACGGACAAGTGGTTCCGTAGTGATTTTCTCTATGTTACAGAGTGAAGCCCGTGGGTTGTGTTTTTACTTGTGGAATGTTGTGTAGTTCATCCCTACTTTGGGTTGAAGGATTAGGGTGGAGTAGGGCCAAATTTGGCTGATAAGCCTAGTAAAAGAGGAACCACATGAAAAAAAGGATCGAAGGGCCTGGTAAATTCGTCCTGCACACCCGCGTGAACACTAGAGAGAAGGTATGGCCTAAGGAACTGTGTAAGCAGAGAAAGGAGTACTTCCTTTTGTAGGGTGGGGTGGAGCCATGGAGACCAAGCCATATCTAGTGTGGGTATCCTTAGCTCTAGGGTTGAGCTCACCAACCCAACACTTCTACCTATCCATTTCCTTAAAAGCCTGATAAACCCTTTTGTTAGTTGGTTTGGTGGTATCCTATTGTGTTTGGCTTGTTTCCTTAATAGCATGTGAATCCCAATTGTTTATTGGCCTAGATGGATAGTCTATGAAACCCAACTGTTAGTTCGTTGACTGTGTTTGATATATGTTGGATTGGTAAGCCTGCAACTTGTTAACCCAATTAGGTGTTGGTTTGGCTGGGTAGTCAGGTAAAGTCCAACTAGGTGTTGGCTTGACTATGGGTGTATCGTCTTGCTTTATGTAAGCCTGTTGTTCCCTAGTTCCTTGTGGAAATCATTCCCAGCTCGGGGGTGGCAGTGGTGCTGAGAGATTGATGAACACACTAGCCTATGGTTGGGTAGAACATTGCAGCGACATAGCTAGTTGCGGGGAATCTTCTTCTCAAGATAAGTATTTTCTTGTGTATTTAATCTCTGCAATGTATTTAATTGATAAATTATCATGAACATGTTGAATGCCCATTAGAGGAAATTTGGGGTCTAAAATAGGCCTTATAATAAAATGCGCAAACAATAAATTTTGTGAGTTGGAATTCAAGAACCAATAGAATTTCAATCAAATGAGTCAACCATAATGGTTGAATTGACATATTTGTCATAAAAGAAAACTACTTTTTTGTTCGTATTTTCGACATATCTCCCTGTGTTTTTACTCGAATTTCAAGCGGGAGAGCTCGTTGGATGCAGAATTTAATTCTGCGTCCAACGAGTACCCACGCTGCATACTTTTGACGGACCCCGCTACCCCAAAAACAAGAAATACCTGAAAAATGTGATGATGAACGAGTACCCATGCTGCATACTTTTGACGGACCCCGCTACCCCAAAAATAAGAAATACATGAAAAAAACGTGATGATGACATCATCATCACATTTTTTCAGGTATTTCTTGTTTTTGGGGTAGCGGGGTCCGTCAAAAGTATGCAGCGTGGGTACTCGTTGGATGTAGAATTAAATTCTGCATCCAACGAGCTTTCCCACTCATAATTTGAGTAAAAAAATAGGGATATATGTCGAAAATATGAACACAAAAAGTAGTTTTTTCATTCCTCCTCCAAAATTAATAACTATTATTTTATTATTTTGCTTGGGAGGCCCGTTTTAGACCTCAAATTTCCTCTAATGTGAACTGTTGTCCACCGATTGCACACCAGCAGCAGAAATCTTCTGAAATCTATCTCTTCACTTGAGAAAGTGGGAGAGGTGTGACCTTGGGGGAAAGCACAGAGCTAGGTACTGTCACCTACTCCTAGCTCCTCTGTTTAGGCTAACTCCTAACGAAGCCAAGGGGGGTAGTCCCTAACAAAGATTTTTCCATGGCTCAATGTTTAAGCTAATTTTTAGGTGTTTATGGATGCGGATGAGTGTTGTTTAGGAGTTAATGTGATTTAAAATGATTTAATATTATGAATATTCAACACATGACAAAGCAATCCATGTTGCTATCACCGGAATTGAAAGATAGACAAATATTTGAGAATTTCACGAAACAGATAAAGCATTCACAGATATGATTTATAATCAAACATTCAATGGACAAATGTCCCAGATTATCAACAATGCTAAAAGATGGGACCAGTGCCTATGGAGTCAACTTATCAGAGATGCTTCGAGTGTAAATATGTGAATCCCAAAAGATGCCAGTGAATGTTAGGTTTTGCAAGTGCTCTTGGTAAGTTTTAAGAGTTTTTTGTTTGTGATCTTCACTTATGGTAGCTCGATGTCCTAACCGGTAATACCTTCACTGGCTCCGTTCGAAGACATGACGGACTTGTCTGGGGTCAAAGGTAAGTGTTCAATAACTTAACTACTAGTGCCCACATTGGGTAGCCCAGCGCCCACACTTGGAATTTTCCCACATGCCTCGACATTTATCGAACAACGCCGATGCATTGGTTATGGGGAAAAGTTTTAGTTAAGTTCCTCTTGTGGGGTTTAGAGATCCAATGTCGTTTCTGAGTATTCCGATCTAAGATCAATCAGAGCATACTCCGGCAAGGAGGAAAGGGGCTTAATTAATTAAAGGGGTGTGAGTTACAAATTTTATTAAGTTAATTAATTAAAACTCTCCAACAAAGAGCGCTCTTGACCTCATCTTATGACCGTGGTTCAAGAGACTTAGATAATCTATATGAAGCTAATGCAGGGATTATGCAAATCTAAAATGCTCTCCGATAGAGAGTGCTCTTGACTTGTGGTTTTGCAAGTTCAAGAGTCTTACTTATGGATTATTAATTGATTAAACAAGCACAAGATGATATTAGTTGCTTAAACTCTCCAACAGAGAGCACTCTTGATCCACCTTATGGTGAGATTCAAGAGATTTAAGTAGTTGATTAACTTAAAAAGATAAACAATTAAACTGAGTAATCAATCTTAGAAGTTATGAATTAACAATTAGTGATCTAAGCATGAGATGTAATGAATGGTGAAAACTAGCACTAATCAAAGCATATACACAACACAAGCCTCCCCAAATGGGGGAGGAAGAGAGTGGGGACTTAAAAACCCCACTCAAACAAAGATCTTTTATTAAACTTTATACAATATGCCTTAAGGATTTTGATCCTTGAAATGACTTTTCAAACAAAGGCAAAGTAACTCTACAAATATTATAACCTGTAAAAAAGGAGAGTGCCTTTTGTTTTTTATTTTTGAGATATTTCTGAAAAACCTGTGAAAAGGGAAAAGGGAAGAAGTTTGAAGAGAGTAAAAAGGAGCAAAGGAAAGAGGGCTAAAACAAAATAACATGAGAGAAGGAAGGAAAACAAACTAAACAAGAATCAAAACCAAATAAAGGGGAGAATAGGGCAGCCAACTAAGAAGCTAAGGGATGAACAAAATTGAAGAAAACGGGGCAGCGAAAGAGGAAATAAGTGCCTGTCATAAAAGATGCAAAACGGGACAGCGAACTAAAAGTAAAAGAAATGGCCAAAAACAAGGTTAAAGGAAGCCCAAAAGCTAGGGAAAAAAGAGGTAAAAAAGGGAAGAAAGCTAGGGCACACTAGGGTTGTCCAAAAAGAAAAAAAGGAATGGTAAAATGGTACTAACAGGGCAGCGATGAAGAAGAGGTAAAAGAAACAAAACAAAGCGACCGGAAGAAAAGGGATTAAGAAGAGGAACAATGGGGGTTTTTTGCAGCTTAATTCCTTAATTTTTTGTAAGTTTTCTCGCTTAACCTGTCATGGAGAGAGAAAAAACCAACGAGCTATTTACCTGCAAAATGATGGGTTAAACAATAAAATATACTACAAAAATAAACCTAGCATTTGAGCAAAATATATGAACCTTGTGCTACTTCAAATACCAACTAGATCTAAGAGAAATAACACTTCCTAGATCTAAAAATGGAAGCAAGTAGATGCAAAAGATTTACTTTATAGATCAAGATACTACTTGCAACATAAAGTAAAATAATGAGAAAAATTGACTTTAAGGTGAATGGAGAAGATGAACCACTTGGATCTTGAATCCCTGAAATCACTTTGGATCCCAATGGCATGCAGCTGCTAGGTACATATGCTTTGCTCCAAGAGGAGTAGATGCAACTTAGCTCAGCCTCTTACTTGGTACAATGAAGTGATCTGCAAACACAATCTTATACACTTGGCAGCATGGGGGTTAAAACATGTATTATTTACTAATCAAACTCAAAATCATGAAATATAGCTAAATAAAACAATGCTCTTGGAGGATTTTGAAAGTAAATGAAATAAGTAGGTAACTTGAAGCTACAAATACCTATTCCTACGTGCTTATAGAAGCCCTCTAAAGCATGTATTAATACCCACACATTATCAAAAGTAAAGAAACTAGAACAATTTCACCTCATTAGCAGGAACATATGCACCCAGGATTCACACAACATGAGCCTCCAAAGCCTTTCTTTATTACAAAATAGGTTGCATAAGAGCAACAAGCATTACAATATTTTACCAAAGGTTCTTTACATCAATCATCTGCACTCATAGAGCTAAAAGAGCCTCTATTTATACAATGAGAGAGTGCTAAAACCCTAAAACCAAACCAAATACCCTAACTAGCCTAACCACCTAATAGCAGAACCAAACCTAAATCGGTGGACCGGGAGTGAGGGCAAGCCTCCACCCAGTCAAGGCGCCCCCACTCCAACTGAAAGTACTGAAATGCACCCTTGAACAGGCCCACACATGTGGAAGGCGCAACCTGCTGAGGAGGGGTGTGAACTGGTGAAGGAGGGTCTTGGATGTTGGTAAAACCACCTCTTTAGGTCTGGTTGGAGTCTGTGCTAGGTTTGGGAAGCCCACTGATGGTGTAAGCTTCAGTCTTCACCTCGATCAAATCATCAGACGAATGAGAGCTCTCCATCTCATCTTTAGCTGGAGATGACATGTCTGCTAACTGATAATAAATTAATTGCTCTCTTAATGATGACTGAAGCTGAGTTATGATAACTACAATCATCATAAGTGATCCATGACATCTCATTTAGCCTTTTATTTCACTGAATTTGGATTAATTTGGAGAGTTTTAATTTTCTCCAAAATAATCATTTTTTTAATAAAAAATAATTTTTTTCCTCAAAACTAACTTTTTTGAGAAAAAAGGCATTATGTGTCTGATTGTTGATCTGAAAGTTGGTTCTGATTGGCTGGCTGATCAAGAATGATTTTTGGCTTAAGGTTAGAGCCTTCAATCACTGAATTCGGAGTCCGGATGACTTATTTACCACGAACAGGTTTTTTCCATTTTATTAATGGAAAAATCAACCCTAAAAACTTAGGAAAAGTAATTAAAAAAATTTTAAAAAAATTCCCCATTCGAAAAAAGATTTTTTCGAAATTTTTGTATGTGTCCAGATGACTTAGGACATGACCATGATCTATCTAAATAATGTCTAGTAGGATTATAACACTCAGTTGGGCTCTAATAACCCCCCAAGGCCCAGAATTCAACATCGGACATTCTAGCTTTGGAGGAAGCGGGAGAAAACCTCGTCAATTATACTCGGCTGAAGGTAAAGCATAATTGTTAGGGGCAAAAAACTCCCTGGAATACCCTATTTGAGATTCTACGCCTCAGGAGATCGAACCACTCAAAAATATCCTACTAGCACATTTTATTACAAACCCCGCGGGGCCATGGTCAAAATTATTCAAATAAAAAAGTGGCTAGCCAATACTGCCTAGACAAACAGACAGATCAACTGATGCACTAGAATCAGACTTTGAACAAGTTTGTCAACCGGTGGCTCCTCAGGTAACCCAACTATGGTACAAAAAAGTTGGTAACATCTGGCTCCAACTGTGGGACAGGTACTTGCTTGATCTATTGATCAAAAAGAGTGCCTGAGAATCCAGAAATCTCTGGTACCTGCATGTAAACGGAAGTGTCTCAGTTCCATGATAAAAATATGCCATGATGAAATACCAAAAAATATTTTTTTGTATACTAGCATTTGTATCATATTGTATACTAGAATGAAATATGATACAAATGCTAGTATACAAAAGTAAAAGCTTTAATGCAGCATTCTACAAAGTTATGATACAAAAGTAAAGTACATAGAAATACAACAAGGATGGGTTTAGAAAAGCCCTGTGATGATCCCTTGGTCATCTTGGAGGTTGTTTCGATAGAAAGGCTTCAAGTGTTGGCCATTCATGGGCAGGTTTAAAATTTCTCCGTCCATAGTGTTAAGGAAAAAAGAATTGGTGCTAGCCGTGTTGCGGATGATAAACAGGCATTTCCAAAGGCTGTCAAATTTCCCTGCTTTCTAGGCTTCTCTCTTCTCTTATCCCATAAGAGAACAGTATCTCCAATTTGGAAAGCTCTCGGCCTGGCTGACTTATCAAAAGTGCGCTTCATACTTTCCTGATGTCTAAGTGATTGATCAAGGGTAGCTCTTCGAGATTCATCCAATTCTATAATCTGGTTTATTCTCTGCTCCATTTCTACCTGTTCTGTGCCATACTCACTTAGCATCCTGGAGATCGGAATCTGCATACTGACCGAAAGGGTGGCTGTGAGTCCATACACCAGCTCAAAAGGTGATTTACCAGTTGAGTTTTTCTTAGTGATTCTATCCGCCCATACAGCATACTTAATTTTACTATCCCATGATCTCTTATTATCCCCCACAGTCTTCTTGAGGATTGACATTAAATTTTTATTGGTAGACTCAACAAGTCCATTGCCCTGTGGGTAATAATCAGATGAGTGGAACAGGATAATTCCATACTTAAAACATAAGTCATTCATTTTTTCGGAACTAAAGGCTTTGGCATTATCGGTTGTTATTTTTAAGGGAGTCCCGAATCTGGTGATGATTCTTTCATCGATGAAGTCTATAACAACCTTCTCAGTGGCAGTCTTAGTGGGTATAGCCTCTACCCACTTGAAGTAATCGGTTTCTATGAGAATCCAACAAAAACCATTGCTGGAGTTATCCTTGAATTTTCCAATAAAATCAAGCCCCCACTGCCGAAAAGGGGCAAGAACAACAACCGGAGTAAGGGGAAGAGCTGCCAACTTCTGCTTCCCAGTGAACAGCTGGCACTCTTGGCAACACTTGATGTGCTTGTGAGCATCTGCAAAAATGGTTGGCCAATAGTAACCAGCTCTCAAGATTTTGTGGGCAGTTGTATTTGCCGCATAGTGGCCTCCACAAAATCCTGAGTGAAACTCTTCTAATATCTTCTTAGAATCATGTTCGTTGATGCACCTAAGTATAATACCATCTGGGTTCCTCCAACCCAGTCCCTCTTGGGTAAGGCAATACCTAGCGGTCTTAAGTCTCAAAGCCCTATGCTTGTGTCCTTTGAGGTGATCCAGGCAAGTGAGATGGAGGAGAAAGAAAATGATGTCTGAATACCAATGGTTGTCAAGGTTTTGAAGGGCAAGAGTCATGGTAGGCTGCGGGATATCATTTTCTGCAATCGTCTCAATGGCTTCTTCATTCTTTTGAGTAAGCATTCTTTCCAGGCCTTGTCCCTTGATTAATTTAGTAGGTTTTATCTCAAGGTCATACTCCTGAATCTTGGATACCCATGTACCCCTTATTCCTAAACAATCCTTTTGAGAAAGGATATCCTTGACCGCAGTGTGGAGAACATATCTGGCAACCTTGGAATACCTGATATAAGCCCTGAAATGTTTTAATGATTTGACTAAGGCATAAGCCTACTTCTCCATAATGGTATACTTTAGCTCGGAATTCTACAAGGCTCTACTCATGAATGCTATGGGCTACTCGAATCCTTCAAAGTTCTTTTGAAGCAACACACCCGCAATAGTCTCTTAAGAAGCAAATGAAAAGATCATAAAATCCTTAGTGTAATCTGGGCTGACTAAGACCAGAGACCTGGTAATGGCATTCTTTATTGAATCAAAGGCTTTCCTTCCTTCAGTGGTCCACACAAACTTAGCATTTTTCTTGAGTAAGGCATGCATGGGTTTCATTAATTCTGCCAAGTTTGGAATGAATCTCCTGATAAAATTGATATGGCCATTAAATGACTGAATGGCTTTAACATTCTTAGGGAGAGGGATCTTTTTTATGGCCTCTACTCTCTCAGGATCAATTTTGACACCGTCTTTGTTGATGATATGTCCTAAGAGTTTTCACTCTTCTATGCCTAACACCGACTTAGCCGGATTCAGAGAAATGCCATACTTCCTACACCGCTCGAAAATCTACCTGAGATGACCAACATGGTTGGATCTTTCCTTGAAAAAACAGTGAGATCATCTTGATAGATCTCAATGACTTTGCCAATCAACTCCTTGAAAGCATAATCCATGGCCCTTTGGAAAGTAGCTCCTGCATTTAAAAGGCCAAAGGGAATTCTCAGATACTCAAAAGTGCCCCAAGGAGTTGTGAAGGTGGTCTTATGCCTATCCTTTTCTTGAATGACCACTTGATTATAGCCCAAAAAACCATCCAGCATCGACATCATGCTTGATCCAGTGACCCGTTGGAGGAGGGTCTCCATGTTGGGGAGAGGGTAATTGTCCTTCTGACATGCTATGTTTAGATTCCTGAAATCTATACATATTCTTATGCTCCCATTCTTCTTCCTTACAACTACTAAGTTAGAGCACCACGTTGAATGTCTAGTGGGAGCTATTATTCCTGCTACTAGCATTTTCTCTAACTCCTTCTTGATGATTGGTGCTAACTTAAGATTTATTTGCCTAAGTCTTTGTCTGAAAGGCTTGCCTTTTTGACATTCTGGCTTTAGGGGAATAGTATGTTGAAATACATCTTCCCTATAAGATTTGAGCTCGTCATAAGTAAAGGAAAATACATCCCTATACTCTTTGACCAAGTTTATGAGGCTATTCCTTTCTTTTTCAGAAGTACCTTTTTCCATTTTTTATAATTTTAGGTTCTGTTTCCGTCCCAATGTTGATTTCAATGTAATCTCCTGGTTTCATCTGCTCAACATTGCTTTGTCTTCTATCCTGTTTGTCAAAGATGTTTTCTAATGCAACTAGACCACTTGGGATAGGATTGTTAAACTGGTCACCTTCTCCATAATATTCTTTGTTTTTTTCCTAATCATTTACTTTAAAATTAAGGAATTCATCGACATTATGAATGAATCTCAAAATCTGCTCATCGTCTTTGAAGACCTGCCAATGTTCAACATTGTCAGGAACAGAAGGTCTGAAGTTAATTTCTAATGGACAATTCCCCTCTAACATCTCATTCGATGGCTGAAAATTTGACGCTGAAACCGCAAGTCTGTCGGAGGCACTATTCTGATCTCTAGGGACTGCTTCTAAGTTAAGGGCATCAAAGAATTCCATTGTATCCCAGATTGCATTTCTATATTTCTTAAGTCTTTGACACTTACATGCAAACTGACCCTTAACTTGTTGGACAATCAAATCAGAGTCCCCTTTAATATCAAGCAACTTAATCCCCATGTCCTTGGCAATCTCAATGCCCAGTAGAAGTGCCTCATATTCTGCTACATTGTTGGTTGCCTCAAATTCTAATCTAAAAGCAAAGTCGAAAAACTTTACCTTCAGGTGACATAATGACTATCCCTACACCTTTTCCTGCTCTAGAATAGGCTCCATCAAAGTTCATCCTCGATAATTCATTAAGCTTTTCGTTTTTTATTTCTTCACGGATAGGCTCTAAGAAAGTGGAGTTAATCTGGTACATCCCTAGTTCACCTGAGTAGTTGACATACTCATTTGATGGATTCCCCAGGTTTTCTACATCATATGTCTCTGTTCTTTCTCCATATGTAACTTAACTAATGAATCTTCTGATGCAGGTACAGTGGCATAAGTCCAGTCCATTTGGATGGATCCCCCTAAAGTCGCACCGAATTTTCTGGATAAGAGCATGCCCCATTTATCCAGTACATCTATGACGAGAATATCCATGGTAACATGGATGTTCAGATACTTTGCTAATATCACATTCTGCCTTTCGATCATACCCTCAACTTTGACGGGTCTAGAATCCATGGCACATACATTTTGGTAAGGGCGAGTGGTTCTAAGGCCAAGTTGCTGCATAACTTTCTTGGTCATAATATTTGATCCTGATCCTGAATCTAGCATACAACTGTGCAAGAGAAAATCACCTATCATCAATGACATGTAGAAGGGCGGGTGATCTTCTTTTCTTGGGTCCCTAGTATGCAAGATTACAGGGGGATCTCATCAAACATTTTCCTGACTAGGAGGAGGTTGTTCTATAGTGTTGGCAAACGTTACTTTCTTTGGAGCATTAGGTTTTTCAAGTGCAACTATTTTTGAGGTAGGAAGGGGATCATTATTAATTTGAGGCTCAAGCATTTTCAACAATTTCTCCTTTTGACCAGGAATCTTACATAATTCAAGCACGGGTACCAGGAATTTAGAGTTTGCTAACCAACTACCTAAATCAAAAGTTATAGCAACAGAATCTAACTTATCATCTATTTCAGGAGGAATGTCAGAAATTGCTACCTTTGGAGCAATTTGGGTAGATGGCCCTTCCCTAGGTCTTCTTTGATATGTCATGCCTTTGAAATTTTGAACATTGTTACTATTTGAAGGCATTTCCCCGTAATACTCAGTTAAGTAATGAACCCGTTGATGAAACTGGTTAGCTTGATTCCAACTATCCTTGTGGTCAACATAGATGTATCCGACATTGTGAATGAATTCAAGCTCGCTTGCAGACATACTAGGACCACACCCCTCAGGATAACCATGCTCCTGGACATAACATGCATAATGGCAGCCAGATTCCTCATGGAAATCTCTGCATGCCCTACAAAATGGTTTGTAAGGTTCAACCACATTAGTGGCGTCTAGCTGATGAGGAGGCCTATGCTCATGGTTGGGGTTCTTTCTCTGCCATGTTGGTTTCGCAGGAAAAGTTCTAGGAGGTGGTGGAGGTTGAGTTCTTTCAACAGCTATGACTCGATTCTAAACCTCTTTAATCTGTGCTAAGTACTTCCTTTCCATGTCTTGCATTTTTTTCGTTAAGTCCATGAGCTTCTTTTCTTATGCCTCGTTTGATGTCTCTTTTCCTTTAGGTTCCACAGTTTTCAGAGGAGTTGATGATCTAGAGTAACCCTGGATGTTTGACTCTCCTGAAGACTGCATATTCTTATCAATTTTAATCGCCAAACCCTGAGCTAGAAGTAAAGTAGTCGGCTCCTTATCTCTAATCTGATACTGGATTTTGCCACCTAATGCTTCGATATAATAGTCTAGAATAGAAGCCGCGAGAGGAGAATAGATGACAGGGATGGAATTTGCTAATTCAGTGAACCTGTTGTTGAATTCGTCCATTGTTTCAGTTTCGGACTTCTTTATGCTGGTCAAAGCTGCTACTAGATCTCTAGGCTCCTTTATACTGCCAAACTTTCCAAGGAAAGCAGCCTTGAAGTCTGCTAAGGTGGAAAAAGAATTGGCCGGAAAATTATCGTACCAATTGCCAGCTTTGCCATCCAAAGACAAGGCAAACAAGGTCATGTAAACATCTTCATGCCTATCAGTACCCCTGACATGGACACCACAGTGTCTGGTGAAATTCCTGATATGCTGCTCAGCAGAGAGGGAGGCATCAGTGCCATGATATGTCGTAAGCTTGTCGATAGTCTTGTCAAGGATATCATGAGGATGACCTGCTATCTGAGCAAAGTTAAGTTGAGTAAAAAACTCGCCCATTGGATTAAGGAAACAGTTATTATTTTGCAAATTTTCTAAGTTTTCTGGAAATAAAAGATGGATGTCTGAAACAAACTCAGATCCAAGTTCTACAAGGATCCTGCGAGAGGATAGTTTGTTTAATCTCCTCCTTAAGACCTTTTTGAGGTCAGGGATGAAATCGACCAAACCTACAGAGTTTCTTTTAGTAGAATACCTTGAGGTGTTAACTGACAGTGGAGTCGCCAGGTGGACTTAAGTATAATTTTAGAGAGTGATTGGACTAAAAATCTACCAAAAAGGGGAAAACAAGGTAAAAAACTAAAAGATGCAAAGGTCATCCAGGAACAAAAAGATTTATCCCTGGCAACGACGCTAAAAGATGTTGTCCGCTGATTGCACACCAGCAGCAGAAATCTTCCGAAAGCTGTCTCCTCACTTGAGAAAGTGGGAGAGGTGTGACCTTGGGGGCAAGCACAAAGCTAGGTACTGTCACCTACTCCTAGCTCCTCCGTTTAGGCTAACTCTTAACGAAGCCAAGGGGGGTAGTCCCTAACAAAGAGTTTTCTATGGCTCAATGTTTAAGTTAATTTTTAGGTATTTTTGGATGCAGATGGGTGTTGTTTAGGAGTTAATGTGACTTCAAATGATTTAAATAGAAGACAAAGCAATCCATGTTGTTATCACCGGAATTGAAAGATAGACAAATATTTGAGAATTTCACGAAATAGATAAAGCATTCACAAATATGATTTATAATCAAACATTCGATGGACAAATGTCCCAGATTATCAACAATGCTAAAAGATGGGATCAGTGCCTATGGAGTCAACTTATCAGAGATGCTTCGAGTGTAAATATGTGAATCCCAAAAGATGCCAGTGAATGTTAGGTTTTGCAAGTGCTCTTGGTAAGTTTTAAGAGTTTTTTGTTTGTGATCTTCACTTATGGTAGCTGGATGTCCTAACCGGTAATACCTTCAGTGGCTCCGTTCGAAGACATGACAGACCTGTCTGGGGTCAAAGGTAATTGTTCAATAACTTAACTACCAATGCCCAGATTAGGTAGCCCGGCACCCACACTTGTAATTTGCCCACATGCCTCAGTATTTATCGAACAACGCCAGTGGGTTGGTTATGGGGAAAAGTTTTAGTTAAGTTCCTCTTGTGGGGTTTAGAGATCCAATGTCGTTTCTGGGTATTCCGATCTAAGATCAATTAGAGCATACTCCGGCAAGGAGGAAAGGGGATTAATTAATTAAAGGGGTGTGAGTTGTGAATTTTATTAAGTTAATTAATTAAAACTCTTCGACAGAGAGCACTCTTGACCTCGTCTTATGACTGTGGTTCAAGAGACTTAGCTGATCTATATGAAGCTAATGCAGGGATTATGCAAATCTAAAATGCTCTCCAATAGAGAGTGCTCTTAACTTGTGTTTCTGCAAGTTCAAGAGTCTTACTTATGGATTATTAATTGATTAAACAAGCACAAGATGATATTAGTTGCTTAAACTCTCTGATAGAGAGCACTCTTGATCCACCTTATGGTGAGATTTAAGAGATTTAAGTAGTTGATTAACTTCGAAAGATAAACAATTAAACTGAGTAATCAATCTCAGAAGTGATGAATTAACAATTAGTGATCTAAGCATGAGATGTAATGAATGGTGAAAACTAGCACTAATCAAAGCATATACACAACACAAGCCTCCCCAAATGGGGGAGGAAGAGAGTGGGGACTTAAAAACCCCACTTAAACAAAGATCTTTTATTAAACTCTATACAATATGCCTTAAGGATTTTGATCCTTGAAAGGACTTTTCAAACAAAGGCAATGTAACTCTACAAATATTATAACCTGTAAAAAAGGAGAGTGCCTTTTGTTTTTTACTTTTGAGATCTTTCCGAAAAACCTGTGAAAAGGGAAAAGGGAAGAAGTTTGAAGAAAGTAAAAAGGAGCAAAGGAAAGAGGGCTAAAACAAAAGAAGATGAGAGAAGGAAGACAAACAAACTAAGCAAGAATCAAAACCAAAGAAATGGGAGAATAGGGCAGCCAACTAAGAAGCTAAGGAATGAACAAAATTGAAGAAAACGGGGCAGTGAAAGAGGAAATAAGTGTCTGTCATAAAAAATGCAAAATGGAGCAGCGAACAAAAAGTAAAAGAAATGGCCAAAAACAAGGTTAAAGGAAGCCCAAAAACTAGGGCAAAAAGAGGCAAAAAATGGAAGAAAGCTAGGGCACACTAGGGCTGTCCAAAAAGAGAAAAAAGAATGGTAAAAAGGTACTAACAGGGCAGCGATGAAGAAGAGGTAAAAGAAACAAAACAAAGTGACCGGAAGAAAAGGGATTAAGAAGAGAAACAATGGGGGTTTTTGCAGCTTAATTCCTTAATTTTTTGCAAGTTTTCCTGCTTAACCTGTCATGGAGAGAGAAAAAACCAACGAGCTATTTACCTGCAAAATGATGGGTTAAACAATAGAATTTACTACAAAAATACACCTAGCATTTGAGCAAAATATATGAACCTTGTGCTGCTTCAAAAGCCAACTAGATCTAAGAGAAAGAACACTTCCTAGATCTAGAAATGGAAGCAAGTAGATGCAAAAGATTTACTTTATAGATCAAGATACTACTTGCAACATAAAGTAAAATAATGAGAAAACTTGACTTTAGGGTGAATGGAGAAGATGAACCATTTGGATCTTGAATCCCTGAAATCACTTTCGATCCCAATGGCATGCAGCTGCTAGGTACATATTCTTTGCTCCAAGAAGAGTAGATGCAACTTAGCTCGGCCTCTTACTTGGTACAATGAAGTGATCTGCAAACACAATCTTATACACTTGGCAGCATGGGAGTTAAAACATGTATTATTTACTAATCAAATCTCAAAAGCATGAAATACAGTTGAATAAAACAATGCTCTTTGAGGCTTTTGAAAGTAAATGAAATAAATAGGTAACTTGAAGCTACAAATACCTATTCCTGCGTGCTTATAGAAGCCCTCTAAAGCATGTATTAATACCCAAACATTATCAAAAGTAAAGAAACTAGAACAATTTCACCTCATTAGCAGGAACATATGCACCCAGGATCCACATAGCATGAGCCTCCAAAGCCTTTCTTTATTACAAAATAGGTTGCATAAGAGAAACAAGCATTACAATATTTTACCATAGGTTCTTTACATCAATCATCCACACTCATAGAGCTGAAAGAGCTGAAAGAGCCTCTATTTATACAATGAGAGAGTGCTAAAACCTTAAAACGAAACCAAATACCCTAACCATCCTGACCACCTAATAGCAGAGCCAAACCTAAATCGGCGGACCAAAAGTGAGGGGAGGCCTCCACCCAGGCAAGGTGCCCCCAATCCAACTGAAAGCACTAAAATCCACCCTCGAACAGGCCCACACATGTGGAAGGCGCAACCTGCTAAGGAGGGGCGTGAACTGGTGAAGGAGGCTCCCGGATGTTGGTAAAACCACCTCTTTAGGTCTGGCTGGAGTCTGTGCTAGGCTTGGGAAGCCCACTGATGGTGTAAGCTTCAGTCTTCACCTCGATCAAATCACCGGACGAATGAGAGCTCTCCATCTCATCTTTAACTGGGGATGACATGTCTGCTAACTGATAATAAATTAATTGTTCTCGTAATGATGACTGAAGCTGAGTTATGATAACTCCAATCATCATAAGTGCTCCATGAGATTTCATTTAGCCTTTTATTTCACTGAATTTGGATTAATTTGGAGAGTTTTAATTTTCTCCAAAATAATCATTTTTTCCTCAAAACTGATTTTTTTGAGGAAAAAGGCATTATGTGTCTAATTGCTAAACTGAAAGTTGGTTCTGACTGGCTGGCTGATCAAGAATGATTTTTGGCTTAAGGTTAAAGCCTTCAATCACTGAATTCGGAGTCCAGATGACTTATTTACCACGAACAGGCTTTTTCCATTTAATTAATGGAAAAATTAACCCAAAAAACTTAGGAAAAGTAATTAAAAATTTTATAAAAAAAAAATTCCCCGTTCGAAAAAGATTTTTTCGAAAAAAAATTATGTGTCCAGATGACTTAGGACATGACCATGATCTATCTAAATAATGTCTAATAGGCTTATAACACTTAGTTGGGTTCTAATAACCCCCCAAGGCCCAGAATTCAACATCGGGTATTCCAGCTTTGGAGGAAGCGGGAGAAAACCTCGTCAATTATACTCGACTAAAGGCAAAGCATAATTGTTAGGGGAAAAAAAATCCTTGGAATACCATATTTGAGATTCTACGCCTCAGGAGACCGAACCACTCAAAAATATCCTACTAGCACATTTTATTACGAACCCCGCGGGGCCATGGTCAAAATTATTCAAATAAAAAAGTGGCCAGGCAATATTGGCTAGACAAGAATACGGATCAACTAATACACTGGAATCAAACTTTGAACAAGTCTGTCAACCGACAACTCCTCAGGTAACCCAACTATGGTACAAAAAAGTTGGTAACAGTGAACATGATGAATGTTGCTTGTTTTATGAACTATGAAGAGGATGAATGTATTGAATAAATGTGTTTTTCTTCCGATGTGTATTTACATGTATAATACATCTATGTATGTATTTTATGTTCAATGCATTTTTAATTGTTATGTTCATGGGGCTAGATTTCCCATTTGACAGTACCAACAGCAGTGTTGGTCGCGTCCTCTCCGTCGAGTAGAGAGGATGGGACGTGACATATTTTCCGTTGCAATCATCTCCCCGATTCCATAGCTATGATTCCCTCCCCATGTGTCAGTATCATATGCTTCCAAGTCATCCATGTCGTTATACTTTGAACAAAGGAATTTTGAGTCCCTCTTATTCGTCTGCCCATGTTCCCCATTCTGTGTCTCCATCCCATTGTTGTTCCATATGTCTGGTTGGCCCCCTCGCGCTTCTATGAAGGAAACCTCATTGCCTTGGTAGTTGCAGGTCTCCCTCTATTGACGTCAACAATTCTATTCAATAGGATAGATCCAGAGGTCTATGTATCTTGGTTTCATCCACCTCATTAATGAGTTCCTTGGACCACTTGAAAGGAGTCCTTAGTTCCTTTTCGGTTGGTTGTGTCTCACGTGCCCAACTTCAGCTACACTATCACACCGTTGATATTCGTATAGGGTATTGGTTCCTTCATAATTTGGTCGAAGACTCCAGTTATCACCCGACTCTAGCACATTGGTGAGTCTATTTGGGACCCATACAGTTTCATTTCCCTTGGAATGTGTTAGCGACAGTGTTCATAATCCTCTCAGTATCATTCTTTCGTGTATCTACAATAGCTGATGTCGTTTATTTTACCTCAGAGATTATGACTCTCAGTCATTGAGTCCATACAGTTGTGTACACCTTCAAATTCAGCAGAGCATCAGTTGATTTGATATTGTAGTCCAAGAGAATCACATTGTTTATATGCACCAATTCTTCAAATCTATATTTGTATTCATCCTCCCTGTTAGTGCTAGAAATTGTTCCTGGACTACCACAAGAACAAGCTAACACAATCTCAAAAGAAATAAAATGAAATTGGTTTTTTTAGAGTTTTGGTTTAAAACTTCGTCAGCAAAGAGGTAAAACATAAACAAGCTAATACAGAACTGAATCATGCACAAGTTAAATAAACTGGGGATCAAACACATCCCAATAAGCCATAAATATTACACATGAAATACTAATTCCACCGACAAGCTACAAACATTTACATGAATAAAACATTTAAACAAGAAATGGAATTGTAGATTGAGAAATCAACCAGATCAAAAATGAAACAGCATGATAGGTAAAAAGGCTTATCAGTTTATATATAATCAATAACAGTCATCAACTTACATAAGAGTTATATGTGCTAGCTTGAGATATCACAGCTTAAAAGTCTCTCCTTGAGTCAAAATTCGAACCCTACCTCCATCTGATTTCCTACTTTTATCCTTATTTCATCAAAAATTAGTTACATAACTAAATAACTAACTTTTAGGTTAAGCCTCGAAACTACTACTAAGATAATTATCTTTTCAAAATAAACTATTAGTTATTGCAAAAATTAATGACATGACACCTGTCAATAGTAATCTTTATAGGTTTTTGGCTGCCTTGGCCAGTAATGCAATCCCCTCTAAGGCATGCGACTGCCTTCTAGTTCTCAATTGCTCTGCTTCCAGATATTCAATCTTCTTCGACAGTATCTCATTATGTTGGGTCAAGTCTTTAATTGTTTGGTTCAATTCCCCAAACTCGCTTTGAGTCTGCTTCTTTCTCCTTAAAGATTCTTTTGAAACAAAAATTAACTCCTGGTAATGTGTGTTTATGTCATCAAGATCCTCCCTTAACCTTCTGTTATTCATGACTAATCCTCGTTTGTTTCATTCAGAAAAATGATTTGATATTTGCATTGCTTCATTGTTTTCTGCATATTTTTTATTTTAGAATCTATGCATGGTCCCTCTTTTGTTGTAGAAGTCTTGTCTGATAACCATGGAATGTTCATTTTCCTAAAAATCAGATCATCATCTTCCTCGTCTTTATCTGCTTCATCTACAGGAACTTCTAGTGACCTATCTCTTTCAGTACTGCAAACTTTTGGCTGCTCTGCAACCTTGTCTTTTTCTGGTGATGACTCTAGAGTCACTAAATGTTTCTTCTTACTCTAAACCTGCTTAGAATCCAAGCCTTCTTCTTCTCCCAAGTCTTCTTGAGATGAAGAGTCTTCAATTACAGTAACCTTCTCTTTAGCTAACTTTGGATTTAAAATCTTGTTCATGTTAAGTCCTAATTTGTTTTTAGCTCTTGTTCTAGGTCTCCATCTTGTTTCTACTCCTCCTTGCATTACGAATGATTTGCCTTGATACTTAACTGCTAAGAGTTGTACAATATCACCTTTTAATCCTATTGCAACTGACTCTTCTTTAGACTTTTCATTTGAACTCTGTAGATTATCAGCTTTCAGCTTATCTAGAACAAGAAACTCCATTATATCTTCTTGTATACCTGTGAAACTTTGATTATGTTCTAAAGAACTCCTGCCTTCTTCCTGTTTTATACCAACTTTATGGCTCTCTTCTACATTCTCTAGAAAATGCTCTTGGTTTTCATTAAGTGCTCCTTTTACCTCTTCATATACAGACTCTTCAAATTTCTGAACTGAACCTTCTTCTTGAATACTGTCTTTTACCATCTCACCAGCGATTTTTCTCTTTAACATCTTTACAAGGCAATGTTGTTTGTTCATCTGCCTCTTTTTAGGTTGACCTTCCTATTGAGTATGAATACCTGACCAAAACACAAAGTGTTCCCAGGTTCTACCCTTTTTCTAAAGAACTGTGTTAACAATCAACTTTATAAGTCCATGATGAAAGATAGATTGTTGAGTGTGGTATTTATGCCCTTTTACTCTATCTGACATTTTTTGCAGGATTTTTAAAAAGAAAAAGGGTAAATTCATTTTGGACTCTTGATTTAAATGTTCGAGGAATCTGATATGATATTTGAAGACTAAGGAAAATCTCCCCTCACAAGTGATGTAACTCTATAGAATTCTGATGGCCTCTCTCCACTCAGGGCTAAATTTGTGTAACTGTACACCCTTGTCCCAGTCTAGGGTTTCGACCTCTTGCAATAAGAAATCTTTTGAATTGAAAGTGAAGGGTATTTTCTTGGACCAAAGTTCTCCATCACCTGCTATGCCTGTGGATTCTTCAATTAACTCTCTGGTGAGTTCAAATTTGAGGGTGTCAAATGAAACAGTGTTCTTATCAAAACCCTGAGCAAATCTGTATGATAATTCTAGGTTAAAGCCATTGATTCTCTGGAAGAAATCAAACCAACGGGCCCTTTGAAAAATCGTTGCACAATCAGGGAAGATTTATGCCCAGCTTGTATCCATGGGTTCAACTCTGTTTGTTTTACCACTTTTTTTCATTTTCTGCACTATAACCCTAGACTGTATACCAGTTCAAAAATATTCAAAATGGTTCTCTGCAACGACGAAATTAGCAGCCAAGCAAATTTGTAACAAACAGGTTTACGATTTTTTTCAATAATCCAACAAAACCAACACTGTGTCAAACAGACCACGTCTCTGTCAATGATTCTACTACCTGGTTACACAGCTGTCATGATGATAAATTGAACTCCTGAATATGTGCCATTATATCTTCGATAGGTGTTTGAAAACCTCCAATACTTCACTCGGTAGCCGCCACGATCTCCAATCGATTCCTTCAACGACTTTACCAAACGAAAACCTGAGAGGTATGACCACGATCCTTGCAGCTTCTCATACACCTATTATAATGATCATTGGGCTCTAAATACGTATCCTTCTGTCCTCATAGGTTTTTAACGTCTCCTATGGTCTTCGATTGCAAAACACCACCACTATTTGCCATAATTTCATAGGCTCGAGATTCTTGTAGCGCTTTTGTTCTTTGAGCTTCACTCATGTGCTACAGGAATCGTCTTTTGCATATTTTTTAACCAAAGCTTAAAAACAAAGGTTAGGCATAAGCTTAAATTTTGAAATAAACTTTATTATAAGTTTTTTGAAAGATTAAAGATATATATATATATATATATTAACTAATAAGCCCAAAGAACAACCTTAAAACCCATAAAAATGAAATAAATCTAACCATTAAAAGCATTAAATCAAACAAAAAGTATTGATTGCCAAAAAATTTCAAAACCAGTTTAAAATGTAAAATCATAGTAAACCAATGCTTGAAAAAAACAAGACAAGTAACCTAAGAACAACATCTAGTTATAACACTCCCATTGAGGCCACCATTATGTAATTCCAGTTGTATGTATTCATTGGATCCCATTATTTGAGCCTTGTGTTATAGCGTGATTCGCCGCATCTGATACTTCATGATTTGATGGCCTATCCCTATCCCTTTGCAGACTCCTTTTACCCCTTTTGCTCAATATTACCCTGATGCTCTAGTGGAACCCCTTAAAAGACATTTTTATATGTATACACGGGTCACAAGTCTACAACCCGTGTATATGCAACTCACACCACTGTCACTCGTGTACATCAAGAAATGTGCTAAAAAACAAACAAAAAATATTTTGAGTTTTCCCCCACCAAGTAACAAAGTACTTGTCCCTTGGCCTTCCATATGCCAGGAAATGCTCCACTTTGACCCTTCACCTCCTATTGAAGGGCTATATATTGAGCTACTATGAAGCATTAGATGAGGAGAACTTTGAGAGCAAATATACTATAGTGGAATTGTGCCCCATTCTTATGTACTTGAGTCTCCACCCCTTTGTCCTTGAATAAACCATTAATGTTATTCCCTAAGCTTGCTTTGATCTTTGTGAGATTTCCTTTGTATGGAGGATTGAAGTGCTAGAGGCCCAGGTGGAGGGACTTAGTTTCTTGATTTCAATGAGGTGTCGACAGATTTGGTCATCTTTGTCTCTATTCATATTAATAGAAATATCAATTTCTCGTCCATTGCATGTGTAATTATAAATATTTTTTATCCATGGATGTAATTACTTTGATTATGTATTGGAATATAAAATGCTAGAATAGATTCTAACGCTTTAAGTATATCATGCATGTATATCTTGTTGTTGTTGAGGGTAATGTGTAGGTACAACTTTGATTAAAAGCTCAATGGGGATCTACATCAAACGTCTAGAATAAGGTACGCCCCCTTTGTCCCTTAGTATTAGTTTCACTTGTATATTTAGCATGATTGGAAATGGGTTTATTTCTGGTCTCATCTCGTATGTTGTGGTCCACCCCAAGCCATAGGAGATCTTCCCCGTAACAGAATTGGCAACTCCACTGGGGAATTCCTTTTTGCTGGGGTTTTGGGTGCGTTTTTTTTGCTCGATTTGCTCTTTGTTTCTCCTCATTTCTGTGTCTCATTTGGCAGTATGTTCATTGATTGACAGTCCCCTAGAGTGGTTTGACCCTTGACTTCCTTTTTACCACCTTTTTCTCTGTATACATGGGTCATAGAATATATAGTTGTGTATATATGTGGGTTGTACTCTACCTAGTCATGTACATGTGCTACTATTCTTTGAACAGTCATGTACATCCTCCCTTTTGGTTGAGTTCTTGATGTGTGAAGTTGTTGGGTGGGTTGTGAGTATGGATGGTTCCTCCTAGGTACTAATATTGTATGTTGACTTATCCCTTTGTGACCTAGAAGCCCCTTTTTTATTCATTTTCTTTCTTTGAAATTTTTTTTTGTTGATTTATCTACTATTTTGTTTTTCCATTAGTGCGTTACTCTTTTTAGCCTTGGTGTCTTGATTGGCTTGTGTTTGCCGCTTACTGCAGAGACTGAGAGTTTAGTTGCATTTTCATTTATTATATTGAAAATACAAAATAATTTTATAGTTAAATACTTACTTGCATCTCACATATGCACTTAAGGAGGTACTTACATTGGGTTGCTTGGTTGAGAGTAGTGTTTAGGATTTCATGTAGGAAGGATTGCATTTACATTTGAAAATGAATGAAATTTTTCATTACATGTAGTGGCATACCCCGTTTTCATGGTTTAAAACAAGTTGCACTTGGCATTGTTTTTTAGGTGTGCATATTTACTTCATTACTAAGTCGTAACCTCACTAGTTGCACATTCATTACCCTTGAGTAATCACAGCCATTAAAATTCATGCTTAAATTAAAATTGATTACACATTTTTATTTGATAGAGTTGCACCAACAAACTTAAGATTGTAGAGACTTGGAATAATAGGGTGTCGTGAGTAAATCTTTCCAAGACTATGAAACAAAACTTTTAGGTGTGTGTCCAAGTGAGAAGTAAAATCCTTGGTACAATTAGTGTTCTCGGGAAGCTCCTTTTACACAGGATTTAAGCACAAGGAAGCGCATACGTTTGTGGTGGGCATAACCCCTTGCCACTTTATGTTGAGCGTCGAAGATATTTGCAGGATATTATTCATATTTGGGGGCTTTTGAGGTACCTTTGGTGCTTTCGAGATTCGGTCTTTGTTACGCTACCCATACGGTAGATCCCGCCTGCGACTATCCGCTTGAGCATTGGTTATATTAGGGTGACCTTAGTTTCCTTACCTAGGTATCGCAGGGGGTACTTGTAGAGGTTGTTTTGCGAGTGTCCTGGCCAGGTAGGGGTCGGATATCACAGTCGCTATATGCGTTGAAGCTGAGGGCCACTATAATTGGTTACACACCTCTACTTGTAGTGTATAAGATCAGTATCAGTCCTTTTCTAGGTGAGACATACATGCTTCATTCAGGATCTCACTTATCCTCCCTCTCTGCTTGTTTGCATCTGATCTAGTTTTATTCAGGGATGTTCTCTTTGTGCACTAGTTGGATTTAGGGATCACAGTTCCCTGAATCTCTTTATGTTCCCTTAACTTCAAATCCTTTTATGTCCAACATGCCAAACATCACTACTAGTATTTCGTCATCCACTACAGGTTCTAGTGTGGACCCTGGTGTTGGACTGGGGGGCACCACGGCCCCTTACCTTGCACATAGATTTGGAAGTGGTCATATCCCAACTTCCACTCCATTTGTGGGAGGATTTTCACTCCCTTCATCCAGTTTTAACACTAGTGTTCATTCCCTTGGGGTTGGTAGTGGATACGTGCACATTGGGCCTACATCTCACATTCATTTTTATGTCCTATTGTCCACTGCATTGTTTCCTTCGAATGATTTTCTCATGATCAATCCTCCCCATACCCTATAGTTTGGACTCCTTACTGACTATGTGAAGTTTTTTTTGGAATAATATCATTGTGTAGGGTCCATTTTTTGTGCACTCTCATTCAGATCTAGCTCGTTCTTGCCCATGGTAGGTATATCACTAAACTAGCATATCAGATAGGACAATTTTTCTACATGCATCCTGCATTATCTTATGACTATGTCCCCTTAACTATAGGTACAAACCCACTTTGTGATGACACAGAACCTGCATACTACTACTAGGAGTGGCATTGCGTAAGTGGTAGAGATTTCCTTATCATGGGTACCCTAGTTAGATCTCGTTTTTCCATTTGGTGCCCATGTTGAGTGTCCTCCCTTGGGTTTGGGAGTCCCTTGTAGTCCCGCCATGTCTTTGAGTGAAGACCTTCATGTTATATATTGAACTTTATGCTAGCCATATTATATTGGGACTCCCATTTGTATCAAGTTGTAACTGCATTTGCATGCGTTCGCTTGTTGTATTGAGCTTTACGATGGCTCCCTGCTTCAGTATATAAGCCATATAGCCCAAGCTTGCCTCAATCCTAGCTAAGCAGATCCTTCCATATATCTTTTGCAACTTGATTATCCTTTACCCAAAAGAGACATACCCTCGAGTGTCCTTATCTTGCAAGTGCTTCCTTGCATTGAGCATAGGTATGTTCCACTGATTTGAACCAGTTTGCTTGCTCACGACACTCGTTTCCTCCTTAGTGTACTATAAGAAATTTTATTCTTTTTCAAGCTTCTCAAATATGAAAAATACCAAAAAATTCATAAAACATACAAAATTTGTACGGGAAACGATATTACTTTTTATTGGCAGATGTTGTGTCGTGTCGCCTTTGAAAAGAGCACAGTAGATTTATCCATTGGTTGGGTTACTAGTATGAACTTAGGAGTTTTACTCGTTATTCTGAGTTTTCTCCACCGACTGGTTATGCTTCTAGCCCCTATGGAGCCTCTATTGGTTTCTCCTCTGTCACAAAGTTATCCCATTGTGCATTTTGATTCCACGTTGCCTATGAGTCTTCATTTGCCTTATGCTCTTGTTCGAAGGAATTTTCAGCCTGAGATGACCATTCCTTAGTTATCTTGTCTCTGCATGTCGGCCATTCCCGATATATTTGTTACTAGTTCATGCACATCTTGTTCGTGTTCTTCCAAATTATCCAACGTTGTTGTGTACCTCGTGTTGGTTTATGGTGGATGCCTTAATTCCCTCCTTCCAACAGATTCCATTCCATCGACTTCAAAACATCTATTCTGGAATATGGATATAGAGTCCATTGAGTGCCTTAACACTTGCAGTCATCAGTGGCGGGCTCTCTCGCAATCGACAGATTTGGGAATACAGTAATGTCCCTTGATCGATGGATTCTCTCAAGTGTTCAACCTCAACACATCTATTCGCACTTGTTTGTTTGCACTCTATACCTTGATTTCCATTATCATTATCGTTGGGATATCTAGCACCTATTAACGGTATACATCAATGACCGGTAATCAGACGATTTCCATCATGTTCAACTACGACACATTTATCCACGTGATGAGACATGTACTAGAGGATATTTGTGTCAAATACCTCTGATCTTGGTGGCATTCCATATATGCTACCTCCTCGATCATGCCAGTATCTATGAGATTTCATCTCTCATGACCAAATTCCAGTGTACCATTTGATGTCTTCATTCGGTATGGAGACCTTACATCATTGTATATTGTATGTGGAAATGACCACTCATGGCATATGTTTGTTATGCCTATTCATGGCCATTGTACTCTTATATATTCGGTACTGCTATGTCTTTGCAGTCATGTGTAGAGATCTATCAGTGTATTGTACTGAGGAGTGGCTGGTTTTTTCCACTTGGGTCTTCAGTACTCCACTTCTAGGGCTATTATAATGTATTTCGGCCATCATGTACCCCTATGACCTCACACATTAGGGGGCATATGTCATAGCGTGATTTGCCACACCTAATACATCATGCTTTGATGGCCTATCCATGTCCCTACGCAAACTCATTTTACCTCTTTTTGCTCACTATGACCATGATTATCCAGTGGAACCCTTTAAAAGACATTTTTATATGTATACACGGGTCACAAGTCTACAACCCGTGTATGTGCAGCTTGCACCACTATCACCCGTATACATCGGGAAATGTGCTCAAAAACAAAAAAATATTTGGAGTTTACCCCCACCAAGTAACGAAGGACTTGTCCCTTGGCCTTCCATATGCCAGGAAATGCTCCACTTCGACCCTTCACCTTCTATTGAAGGGCTATATATTGAGCTACTATGAAGCATTAGAGGAGGAGAACCTGAGAGAAAATATACTATAGTGGAATTGTGCCCCATTCCCATGTACTTGAGTATGCATCTGTTTGTCCTTGAAGCAACCATTAGCGCTATTTCTCAAGCTTGCTTTGATCTTTGTGAGCTTGCCTTTGTATGGAGGATTGAGGTGGGGGAGGCCCAGGTGGAGGGACTCAGTTTCTTGATTCGACAAGGTGTCGATAGAGTTGGTCATCTTTATCTTTGTTCGTATTAATATAAATATCCATTTCTCATCTATTGCATGTGTATTTATAAATACTTTGTATCCATGGATGTAATTACTTTAATTGTGTATTGGAATATAACATGCTAGATTTGATTCTAATGTTTTACATATATCATGCTTGTATATCTTCTTTTTGTTGAGGGAAATGTGTAGGTACAAGTTTGATTGAAATCTCGATGGGGATCTACATCGAATGTCCAAAATAAGGTATGCCCCCGTTGTTCCTTAGAGTTAGTTTTACTTGTATATTTAGTAGGCTTGGAAATTGGTTCATTTTTGGTGTCATCTTGTGTGTTGTGGTCCACCCCAAGCCATAGATGATATTCTCTTTAACACCTTGATTCCCATTTGCATATTGAGACATTGATATGAGCATGGGTATTCCCTCCTTGTCCATATATATATCTGAGATTATATGTACCTCATCCATTTTTGAGAAGTAATACAAATCCAAAGCCACTGCAGTTCGAATGAGGAAACTCCACTAATCCGTAGTCATCTCTAGTTTCTCCACCGATGTCACCATTTCTCCCTTGATCCTATGGCATATGTTGGCCATATAATGAGCTCCTTCCCTCACGCATCATGGGGCAATCTGTTAACACTAAAAATTGTTCACATAGCTCTCTTTGGTCCAAACCATAATTATACATCATAATCCCAACATTATTTCTTCCATTTTGACCTTCACAATTAAATTCCACCAAAATTTGTCGAAAACATTACTATTCCTTACCCCATAAATACAAGGAAGTTGGGAATTTATTGCAACATAACCCCCATTCTCCCAAAAAGGACCAAAAAACCCTAAAATGAGAATGGGTAAAAATCATGGATAAATACAATACACTATGAAAAACCATGGGTAATAAAACCTTGGATCGTCTTATAAATACATTGTGAAGGTCTCCTCAACCAAGTCGCCAAAACTGTAGTGGGGATTTCTCCCTTACTACATACAAAATCACCTACCTTAGTTCAACCGGATATAAGGGTAGAGTTCATGGTGCAAGGGATATCTCGACCTTGACAAACAATAACAAAATATTTTTATGATTTTATATTTTTTCTTTAACTAATAAAACAATAGAACAAGCATACATTTAAATTGAACCATTGCATCCATTTGAGGAAATGGTCCACCGACTCTCACGATCTGTTTCTCGAATATTCTTCACCAATGGTTGTCAAATGGAAATGGATCAAGGAGGGTCTGGAGCAAGATCAACATACACCATGGAATGATATGGAAAAAGTATGGAAAATTTTGGTAAATTATTATTTTCCAGAAAATTTTGATTTCTCAATCATTCCCGTACTCTTTCCATATCATTTCAAGATGTATGTTGAGCTTTCTCCATACCCTCCATGATCCATTTCCCTTTGACAACCATTAGTGAAGAAGATCGGAAAACCAGACCATGAGAGTCGGTGGACCATTTCCTCAAACAACTGCAGTGGCTCAATTTAAATGTATGCTTGTTCTTTTGTTTTATTAGTTAGAGAAAAAATTTAAAATTGTAAAAATATTTTGTTATTTCTTGTCAAGGTTGAGATATTCCTTGCACCATGTACTTTACCCTTAGATCTGGTTGATCTAAGGTAGGTGCTTTTGCACATATCAGGGGATAAATCCCCATTATAAATGCAGCATTATTTTGATCCTCGAGTTTAATTTGGATATGCTTTATTCAAAAAAACCATCCATGAATGAAAATACCTTGCTTCCCACATATTCATCCAAAATCCGATCAATAATTGTGTGGGGAATTTGTCTTTAGGACAAGCTCTATTCAGATCTCTAAAATTAGTACACACATAGATGGTCCCCTACTTCTTATCCACATGAACGAGATTGGATACACATTCGGTTAAGGGAACCGCGTATATGAAACCAACCTTGAGCAACTTCTCTACCTCAGCATTGATGGCAAGTGCCTTATGGGGATTCACAACACGTAGACGTTTTCGAACAGGTTTAGCATTTGGATACATTTTTATTTCATGTTCAACAATACAGGGATCAATCCCTATAATTTATTCATAGGACCAAACGAATACATCACGAAATTTCTTAAATAGCTCGGTGTATGTTTGAATTTCTTCAGGTGAACAATCGGCACCGATATAAACGTTCTCTATATTACTAGGGGTTTGAGAAATGTTGATCGAAATAGTCAGTGATATTTTCGTCATGTTCCCTTCAAAATATATACCATGAGTGCCTAATGGGATCACAGGATGGCCAACTTTCTCGCTTAAGGTCGTCCTAAACTCATCACACTCAATCGGTTCAAGCTACAGGAGGAAGTAGGATCGATGATGCATCTCTTCCCAATATTGTTCTAGACCAGTCATGGCCTCAATAATAGCTTCATATGAAGGAAAGGAATTGTCGATGAGTCATGTGAGCATGACAAAACGACCACCCAAGCGGTAGGCACGAAGTGATCCTCATTTCCCATCTGCAAAGGGGAAGAAGGATCACCTGTTATGCACCAAAAGTGCCTAATAAAATGTTAAAATCATAAAAGGTCAAGTGTTGGAATATTAGAAATATGCACAAGTACTTAACAAAAAACTAGATCTACTTTTAAAAAATTACTTTATGCTTCTAGATATAGATGCATACTTGAACAAATCAACCCTTTATATATTCTTTTAAAAGACAAACCAATTCACTTAAGCATGTGAATAACCTTAACCAGAGAAAGTTTAAGAAGAAGTGAAGGAGAGAGAGAGAAGGAAGGAGCTTAAAGCTTGGGAATTCTTTAGGTCGTGGACTTCGTTGGTGGAAATCCAAGGGAATATGCTCCTTGAAAATACTTGAAAGTTGGAGGAGTCAAACAAGATCAACCATCCCTTCAAGTTAGATACCTGCATTCATTTATAAATTCTTACACACGAATGGTTAAAACAAGCATTGGTGATACATACAATGGAAACTTAGAAAGAATGAAAATCAAACTAGAATGCACATGCACATCTAAGAGATCTAAAACAGGTAAGCGAAGAGAATAATCAAACAAGAATTCTCTCACCTATTTTGAGATAGCTCCCCTTCAAAGGCCAACACTCAACCAAAGAATATACAAAAATAAATAAATACATATTACCTTGTAAACCATGCAATAATCATCCACACACTTGAGCCATACACCACATGAAACCTCCTGCAACACCCCGGTTTTGACCCCGTGGTATTAAAATTGTACATGATGTAAATATTGTATTAAATCATGGTGAGAAGCTCAAGGCCAAGGCCCTGCCATTGATTTGGCGTTTTATGTATCGGCGATGAAGGATGATGCCGATGGTTATGGTGCTAGTCAGGCACAATATATTTTGAAGATATCCTGTAAATATGCAATTTAATAAAATACCACAACCAGCTATGCATTGCAACGAAAAGAGATGGGGGCATGATTTCACAAGGAACGGGGAGGGGAGTTAGTCAAACTCCTTATCCATAGGGTGAGACCAGATGTCAATGAGAGAACCCATAAGCTCTCATCTAACATTTTCGTCATCTATACTCAATCATTCAATTCTTCCAGAAGAGCGGTTGAGCCAGTTAATTCCTTCGGCAAAGTGAGGCATGGTAGTCGGTTTCGTAACTAAGACAGCCTATAGGATGGGGAAGCCTCATTCTTGCTTCTGAAGCAAGTAATCACATCAATGTGTGCCATTCCGTCTTTCCTCAGTCGCCCAGAACGCATTTGGTCATCCTTCCATTCCATTTTCGGGGGATGAGGTTGTTCACTATCCTGAGTCGCGGAACGGTTTTGTTTAGCAGTGGTATCCTCATGTAGAGTTCTTCCTCCTCGTGCAGCGAGAGCTAGCAGAGTATTGCTACACGGTTCTGCAGTGTTTTTCTGTGATATAGAGTGGTATGGAACCATGGTCTCTTGTGTACAAGTGAAACCCTGTTTCTCATGTGTTACAGAGTGGTATGGAACCTTGGTTGTGTGTGTTAGAGAGTGGAGCATTGTGTTGGTGTGTCTCCTTGTGGTTTGTTGTTATGTATGCTCTGGTTTGGGTCTGAACTATATGCAAGACTTAGGAGTGTAAGAGACGTTGAATTGGCTTGATAAACCTAGTGAAGAGAGGAACCTCACAAAAAGATAAGAGTGGCTGGTGAATCTTCTATGCACATCCTGAAGAGCACTGGAATGAAAGGTATAGCCTAAGGGACCATGTAGCAGAGAAGGGGATACTTCCTTGTGTTAAGTGTGTAGATATTGTGGATGTCAGGCCAGATAGATCTTGTGGAGGTGTCCCTAGCTCTGTGAATGAGCCACTAGCTTAGCCATTCTACCTTTCGACTACCTTAGCATCCTGATAAACCCAAACATAGATTGGATTGGCTGACATCCTGATATACCCAATGGTATATTGGCTTGGTTGGGAAGCCTGATAAACCCAATCGTATATTGGCTTGGCTGAGCAGCCTGATAAACCCAACGGTGTGTTGGCTTGGTTGTGTCTTGATGTGCATTTGGCCATGTGCGATCCTTGGCTGGAAAGCCTGATAAACCCAACTGTTAGTTGGATTGGCTGAGTATCCTAATAAACCCATCTGTTAATTGGCTTGGCTGGTCCTCAATGTGAATGTTGGCTTGACTTCCTGCAGTTTGATAAACCCAATTGTTAGCTGGCTTGGCTGAGTAGCCCGATAAACCCATCAATGTATTGGCTTGTTTTCCTGCAGCCTGATAAACCCAATTGTGTATTGGCTTGGTGGGACAGTCTGATAAACCCAACTGTAGGTTGGCTTGACTGTGTTTGATATGCTATGGCTATGTGTGAGCCTATTGTTCTCGATTTCCTTGTGGAAATCATGCCCAGCTCGGGGGTGGCAATTCTGTTGAGAGATTGATGAACACAAATGGCCTATGGTTGGGTGGAATGTTGCAGCGACATAGCTAGTTGTGGGACAGCTTCATATTCAAGATAAGTATTCTCTAGTTATTCTTATTTCTGCAATGTATTTGCTTATGAATGTACGGAATATGTTGAATGTTGATTAAAGATTTAAGTAGAGTTTATTGTTGTTAAATGTCTCTACATTTTGCATATGTGTATGCCTTGTATTTTCCACTGCATTTTGCTTAAGTTCATGGAGGCTAGAAGCCTGGTTCCAAAGTCAAAATGCATCTGAATTAAGTGTTTTCGCACCCCGGAATCCTCCTGCGAAAGGCAGGAGGCGAAAAGAGAAGTTGAAACAAGGCAAAATGTTGGTTTTCTGCACCCCGGAATCCGCCTACGGAAGGCAGAAGGCGAAAGAGAAAAAAGAGAAGAAATAACCAAGTAAAATGTGCGTTCCCGCATCCCAGACTCCCCCTGCAAAAGGCGGGAGGCAGGAGGCGTAAGGAGGAAAAAACAGAAAATGGTTATGGCAAAATGTTGGATTTTTGCTACCCAAAGTCCGCTAGCGGAATGCAAAAGGCGGGAAGCGGAAATCGAAAAAAATAAAATAAAATAAGGCCAAGTGTTGGTTTTTCGCGATCCGGAATCCACCCGCGAAATGTGGAAGGTGAAAAGCGGAAAGTGAACAAGTAAAGGTACCGATTTGTTGGTTTTCTAATTCCCAAAGTCCGCAGCAAAAGGCGGAATGCAGAATGCGAAAGGCGAAATGTGGATAAATTATTCTGTCATATTTTTAAGTTCCGCTACTCAGAGCGCGTCGCGAAAAGCGGAAAGGAAAGAATCACCATGGTGAATTATAGAGTTATGCACGCCGCATTGAAGAATGTGGAAGGCGGAAAGGTTACGTCCAGTGCGGAAATGACTTTTCTAATTAGAGAATGGATTTGTGAGCTGCGGAACAACTGTTATAGTGGTGTTTATGCTTAAGCATGACTGTTAAAGGATGAACATGACCCATGAATGTGTTTAAAGAGATGGTAAAGATAAATTTTAAATTATTATGCATATCAGTCAGGTGTATGGGCACTTGGGTACATGGACATTGTGGTATATCTGAGCGAGCAATAAAGTCGTGTCTCTCCCTTATACGCTAATGTAGAGGGGAGGGAGTGTGACACCTCCAAATCCTTTTGATTATTCCAAATTATATTACAAATATAGAAATAGAGATTGAGAATCCTTTCGATCCTCTCTGACCATGAGAAAATGAGAGGCCAAGCCATGCTTAGATAGGAAAAGAGAGCACAAACCTCCAATAGGGAGAATTTTCCAAAGTGTAGAAGAGATTGAGTAAAGGGGGGTGAATTTGAGTTAACTGAGTCTAATTTAAAGTACCTAGAGCTAATTGGGGTTGATTCCCACCTAAAAAATGCACTCCCGCTCCAATGGTGACACCTCCCACTCAAGAAATGTGCCCTCCTATGGATAATTCTGCTCTCTTCTAATCAAGATCTTCAATCGCATCAATCTCATATCGAATCAAGAGCTTGGCTCCTTCCTTAACTTGCCTTGAACTCCAGACATGATTTCCACCACTCTGGATGACTCAATCATGTCCCATACATGTTCCCTGATTTATGGGATTTGTGATTTTTTATCTTTTTTGTCAATTAAAATGTCTTTCTTGGCATTTTCGAGAGAAATTTAATTTAAGTGATAAATAATCATTCATTTTCTCTCATAAGTGGGTTCAGGGGTTAAATGGGTACTTTGACTTAGAAAACAAGCACGCCCATGGAAAATTATTCCTCCTAACCACACTTTTATGACTTTTTTTTAATTTTTACATTTAAAACATTAAAAAATTCTCTGTTTTTATAGAAAAAATATTTTATGCAAAAAACAAAAATAAACCTAGGGGCACCTAGCACATGTTCATATGACTCATTTTAATGCCTAGCATGGTAATATACATTAACACATGGACTTTAATAATATCCTAAGGCTTAACCACCAAAACGATCATTTCAGCTTCGGAGAAGCAAGTGAAAAACTAAAAAAGAATACATCCCTTAAAAGCAGTGCATGATTAACAAGGAAAAAACACCTTGGAATAACTAAATTGATGTCTAAGTCCTAGGAAATCCAAGTCTTTTACAAAATTCATCATGCTAGTACACTTGTTACAATATACCCGCAGGGTATGAAGATGTGAAAAAATAAAAAGAAAGACCATGAAAGGCATGATGGTCTTCAGAACAAGGATGATGAACATACGACATGTTCAAACTTTGCTTGCTCACTTGAAGTCCAACTAAGTACAACTTAGCTAGTAGCATCTGGCTCCAACTACGGGACGTGCTTGATCTGGTACTTAGGCAAGGAGAGCATCTGAGAACCACAAAATCTCTAATTTCTATGATATGTAAAACAATCACAACTTGACAAGCTAAGCTTAGTAGCACAAGATTTTATAAAAAAACAATGAACCATAAGTTTCTTTATTGGAAAGCAAATGAAAATGAAACTCAATTAATGAAAAAGATTATTATTCCTAACTACAAAAAGGAAATGCAAAAGGTAAATGCTCACATTGAGGAGCTTATTTTCCTACTCTAAGCATGATATAAAAAAAGTTAGATGAAATCAAAATTCCAATGCAACCATCTAAGCATTTTATCAACTTTAAAGTTTTTTACTTGTCTTTGGTTACAAGCGAAAGCAAAGACACATTTAAGAAATGCAAGCTTGCATGTTGATTCGGGATGGGAAAGATGGATGGGTAATCATAGGCATGTAATACATCATCGAACTACTTCCCAAACTGTCAAGTTCTCTTACAAGTTGCTTCTATCCAAGATTGGATAGGACTGATATAAACATATGTATGAGGAGGCAGTTCAACCACTCCATCATAATGTTCAACAAGGCTTCTCGAATAATAACTCTCTGTATAAGCCCCAAGCTGCTCCAAATCATAAGAAACCTCTTCATGTGAAAATGATGGTTGAGAATAATGTTCAATAAACTACATCCAATCTGACTTTTCACTATAATGCTTCTCCATATCATCATTATTAATACTTGTGTGCTGCTCTGAATGATATGGCTCTGAATAATTATATGAAATTTTTGCGTGCTCCTCTTTAAAACTTTCAAAAGTCTGAATAAACACTCCCCTTGACGGACATATCATAGATGGGATTCTCAATAATATTTTTGAAAGTCTCATAGATCGGATTGTTAATAAATGTCCAATAGTCATCATCCCCATCCTTGTCAAATACGAGAGAATCTTGATCCTTGGTATCATGCTCCTGGCTATCCATGTCTTCCTCGTGTTCACAATAATCTTCTTTAGAGGGTTTGGTTTGAGAATCTTGATCCTTGGTATCATGCTCCTGGCTATCCATGTCTTCCTCGTGTTCACAATAATCTTCTTTAGAGGGTTTGGTTTCAAGAATGTTACAAGACAATGAACTTTCCAAACCTTCATCACCATGTGGAGAACATGGGCAAGTGTCATCATACACAATACATATATTATCATAATTTCCCTTATAAGCTTCTATAATGGTCTCACTAAAACAAACTTGAGAAAACTCCCGACATTTAATGTTTTCTATTATGGTAACATTAGGAGGGTCTTCTGGGGAGGCAAGGGGGCGAGGTAATTCTTTCCCCAAAAAGAAATCAAGAACTTTCCTACTCTTGGGGGCTGGTTATCGAATCAAATAATATGGCGAAAGCCGTGGCTCTTTGGCAGGGCCTTATCCTTGCCAAAAATCATGGCATAAAAGACATTGTGGTGATTGGTGACTCTAGACTGGTTATTCAAGCTCTTAATTCAGGCAACCTCCCAGAGGATATGAAGATCCGACAGCGCCTAAAAAAAATCTGAAGCCTTAGCTCCTTTCAAAATTTTGAAGCCTTCCATGTGCTAAGGAGCAAAACTTCTTGTTATAGCGGATTTCACCACACTAGGTGAATCACACATTGTATGGCCTTCCCTTGTCCCGCTGCAGACTCATTACCCCCTTTGGACCACTTTATAT
>LPNX011052937.1:0-12385 GCA_001517045.1 Pseudotsuga menziesii
ATTGAAGCATAGAACTTTATTTTGTTTCATGCAGGTTTCTGAGCAGTAATAACTGCATATTTGACTAGCTCTTGCTTGAAGGCGTCCAACCATAAAGGAATGGGATTTGCACCCTTAGTAACCTTGGATCCTGTCCAAAAAGCCAAACCAAATTGGATAGCAAAGGTTAAGTGTGAAAAGCAGTGCGATCCAATTACCAATAGAAGAGGAATCTAAATATCGTTATTAAGTATATCAACCAACATCAAATTAACTCAAACCTTCAATAATATTACACGCTAAAAAACCAAAGGAAAGTGATAATCATGAATCACAGCAGATTGGAGTAAAAAGAACCTTACCAGCTTCACGAAAAGACTTGCCGAGTTCTTTTAGTATTGATGACCAAAATGGAGCTACATTTTCTGACCAGTCTGCAGTTCTGATATTCTGTTGTAAAAAACTACAATCAATCAGAGCTGTACAGAGCGCAGTCTATTTTATTATTAGCTGTATTTCTTGATTTGTTTCACAGTAATAGTACGACTTTACCTGGAGTGACAAGGCTTGTGCCATCTTCACATAGTCAGCAGTGGAACACCAAGCCGGAAGGCAACATGCACGACTAATCTTGTCCAAGAGCTCCTGATGTCAATTCAATAGCAAATATCAGAGCAAGGCACTTAAACATGCCTCTACATGTGCCTCTCCCTGAACTGGAAAAGATTATGCAGCTTCCCCTAGATGCACATTCAATTGTTTTCATCCTAACTATATTGTTGGAGTGTTTCTTGACTAGATTTGCATCCAGTGCAGCCCCCGTAATGTCTTCTGGATCTTCATATTTACATGAGTTTTAATTGATCCTCCTGCATAACTATACCCATATGCTATGTTGTAAAAGTTTGCGCAACAGTTATTAAACATGCCTCTACCTGTACCTCTCCCTGAACTGTAAAAGATTATGCAGCTTCACCTAGATGCACATTCAATTGTTTTCATCCTAACTATATCGTTGGAGTGTTTTTTCAATAGATTTGCATCCAGTACAGCCCCCGTAATGTCTTCTGGATCTTCATATTCACATGAGTTTTAATTGATCCTCCTGAGTATACCCATATCCTATGTTGTAAAAGTTTTTGGAAGGTAGTGAACATGGGTAAGATACTATTCTAGAATTTCCCCAAATTTGAAGGAAACCGTAAGTCTCAGTTGACACTAATATATATATTAATAAAATATAAAAATAAAATAATTAAAAACATATGAGAAAAAAAGAAAGATAGAGAACTAAAGAAATATACATGCAAATTAAATGACTTCTCTTTCCTTTATGTTACCGTTGTAACTAGCATCTCTTAACAAATGGAAATAGCAATACAATCAAGATTACTATCCACCTCATTGATTATGTAAGGTAGACATTTTTTTAAAGTGGAAACTTTTAAAAGTTATAGTCTCTATATATGTAGCCATATATGTCAAGTAGGTTTTCAACTTTGTCATATGTAGCCATATATGTCAAGTATGTTTTCAGCTTTGTGTCAACTATGATTAAAATGTATTAAAAATTAGAATATTATAAGTTTACAAGAAATTGTATGCCAAGGTATATAAATAATCAAATTTAAATTATTATAAATTAAAAATTAAAATAATTTTTATTTTAATGTAATTTATGAATTTAATTTTAAAGTAAGATTTATAATTATTTTCAATTAGTTAAAAGTTTATTTTTTTATCCATAAAGTAAATTGTAAAATATATAAATTTACAAACGTGTAGAGAGAGATTGATTCACCGACAGGTCTGTAGTGTCATTCTGTCTGAGTTTTAATGAGCAACAAATTTGTTTTAAGTCAATCTTTTCAATTACTTATATTATATTCTCGGGCGCACACTTTAAGAAATAAGGCAGCCGGTCAAATCGTAAATGCAGCAATGTCTTTATACTTCCAACCTTCAGTCATTTTGCATCATTCTTCTTTCTTTGTATGTTCAACAATTGATTTTCGATCTAGAGCCCTGTGAGTCCACCGTTCAGTCTGCCATTGCTTGAGTTATTCCCAGAAACTCTACAAGGTAGCCCCAAATAGAATTTTATTGTCAGTTAGTTTGCTAGAGAAAAAATTATGAGTCAATCATGTATATGTATGGTAGCTAGGAAATAGCTAACAACCCATGTAGCGATCATGAATGTGTAGAAGCTCCTGATGAAGGAAACAAGGAAACAGGCCAAAAAAAGGTTTGGAAGTTCCCTATTTTAGCAGGTAAAGTTCCCACTAAGTTTCCAACCATCTTAAATTGTTCCCTAGATTTGGAAAGTTTCTTACAAAGTTCCCAAATTTCCTAAAACATTGAAACTTCAAAAACCAGTTTCCTAAAACCTGAGAGCAGTTCAAGAGCTACATAGCCCATATCCTAGTTGCAATCCACATGGATTTAGCATTTAGAAGCAACCATGTATATTGTCACTACACTCATGGACCCTTCAATGATATAGTTATTCTAAAATGAATTGCAATAGTGCCTTTAGTCCTAGGAGTTTATTCATATACCTGCTCAGTAGGCTGCAGAGAGGTCTCCCCTGTCAAGAGGTCTCTGTGGCAACAGGTCACTATTATTATCGAAGCACCAGGAGCGGCTACTCGGACCAACTCTTGCATAAACTGTTAACAAATCAGAAACAAAACATCACTTCCTATGTCTGGTATTGCATAATAATACAATTTATATATGCTTTAAGTACTGTGTTGAATATCACGCTCATGTCAATTTACAAACAAAAAAACAAAGTTAGCCCACCTTTTTTTTATCCCGCATGTGTTCCCCACTCTCCATTGCCCATACGAGATCAAAATGCCCATCTGGAAAAGGCTGGTCTAATGCATCTGCCAGTTGAAAAGCAACCTGCGCAAACAGGGACAAATTAAACTCATTTTTCTGTGGAAATTACTTCCAATCTAAATTGAAATATCCCAGCTGAGGTTATCCAGTCCGCTTAATAGAAATTGTAATTAGGTTATCTTTTTCTGGAAAAATATTATATACCTTATCGCTGAGACCTTCGGCGGCCGTAAGTTCAATTGCCCTTTGAACCTGCCGTTCGCTAAGGGTGATGCCCTCAACATGGGCTCCATACTTCTTAGCCAAATACCTCGAGCTCCCTCCCACTCCACACCCTACGTCCACGACACGACTGGGCCTCTTCGCTTCCTTATCTTCAACACAACAAACATTTAACATAAACCATTTACATCTAATAACAATCGAAATCTCAACTCTGAATCGTACTTTTGGATGGGCAGATTTCAAAACTAACTTAATTGGAATTAATATTGTGTAAGGTGTTAACAATATAGCATTGAATATTATGGCCAAAGCTTTACTAACCGTTAGACCATTGAATATTATAGCGAAGGCTTTACTAACCGTTAGACCATCAAACAAAACCTAAAACTGGACCATTCAATCCTTCACTACTTAATGCTAACAAAGCCTAAGCCTGCTGGAGCATTCAATCCTTCGCTACTTAATACTAACAAAGCCATAAATCAACTACAATCTAACGTGCACTCCAGACAAATCCATCAATCAAACTACCTAAAATAGAATCAGTAACAAAACCTAAACCTGAACCATTCAACCCTTCATTACGTAATACTAACAAAGCCTAAGCCTGCTGGAGCATTCAATCCTTCACTACTTAATACTAACAAAGCCTAAGCCTGCTGGAGCATTCAATCCTTCACTACTTAATGGCTATTACTTTTAGACAAACAAACAATCTAACTACTACTCCAGATAAATCCATAAATCAACTACAATCTAACTAGCACTCAGGACAAATCCATCAAGCAAACTATCTAAAATAGAATCAAAAAGTATTACGAACAAAACAACGATAATATGAAAAATGGTATGGCTATTTCAAACCAGAAATGGCGGCAAATTTGAGAGCCTCTTCGACCATTCTGACAGTGGCGGCTCTGTGATCGAGAAGATTGTCGGGCAGAGGAGGGACGTCGTAGAAGCCGAGGTGCAAGTGCTCTCCCCGTTCCTCCTCCCACGCAGCCGAGACCTCATTGTAGAACTCCCCGACGCTCACCTCACCATCGGCCCCAGACATTTTTATAACAGTAAGTGAGGCAGTCGCTACTGAGAATTGAAGTATAACACAATACAGCACAGCAGACTGAATTCTCCACTGATACATTCATGTCTCTATTTATAAAGCTTCATTACGATCTTCATGGCTCCATTATTTGTTCGTAGATAATATATTAATCAACATCACGATACAGCGTTTCATATTTCACCTAATCAATAAATAATTTTTTCTCTCCAAAGTCTTAATATATTTCATTAAAACAGATGCCTCCAATCAGATTTATTAATGTTTTCTAAATCAGGAACTTGACCAAAACCCAGAGCCATATCGAACGCTCATCGTTAACATTATTTTTTCGGTGACAATTTATTCATCAACCTCAATATCCAGCCTTTCATATTCGCCTAATAACTAAATACTTTTTCTCTACCAACTATTCAACAAGATTTATTAATGTTTTCAGGATTTTGTGTGATCTTATTCATTGATCGAGAACAAGATTCATTAATGTTTTCAGGATTTTGTGTGATCTTATTCATTGATCGAGAACGTTATAAAAACTTATTGTGATCACAAGTGAAAGCCAAGTGATTCTTTTGCCATTTTCGATGAGTAATCAAAATCTAAAATTTATTATTTTTATTAAAAAATCATACGTATACATCATAAAATTTTATAATTGCATCGAGAGGCGCTCTACAGCCCAGTATGGGGGAGATACTAACATGTCCGCAAAAAATAATAGTGAAAGTGAATATTATGGGAGAGATCTTGTAACGTTACTAAAGTATGTAACATGTCGGCCAAAAATAATTGTGATAGTGAATATTATAGGAGAGATTTTGTAACACAAATAAAAAATAATATCACTTTTGTAACTTTATTTTTATTAATAAAAAATAAATTTTATAATAGGCCAAAATAAATGTGGGCTACAAAAACAATCTAATTTAGGGGAGATGTGGTAATCTTACTACCTAAAATAATAATAAAAAAGTAAAAATTTAATTATCCTAAAAAAAATATGTGGGTCAAAAAAACACAAAATTGAATTATCCGCAAAAAAATGTTGGCCTTGCACATGGTTTTAAAACCATGTGCAAGGCATTCTAAAAAAAGCATGGTTTTATTGTACATGGTTTAGGAGGCTTTGCACATGGTTTTTAAACCATGTGCAAGGCTTTTTAAACAACCATGGTATTATTGTACATGGTTTAGGAGGGCCTTGCAAATGGTTTTAAGACCATGTGCAAGGCCTCGTTAACAACCCATGATTGTAGGAGGGCCTTGCATATGGTTTTAAAACCATGTGTAGGGAAATGATGCAATGTTTGTTCCTAACAAAATAAAAAATATTATATGTCGGCCATAAATAATATTAAATATTAATGAATACCTAAAAAAAGGTTAGAGATGGTAGATAAAGATCTTGACGTATGTGATCACAATATTTCGTAGGTCATCTTGTCGATCAATAAATGATTTAAAATTATTTGCTTATTGTGATCACTCTATTTAATCTGCAATCACTCTGTTTGAATGACTCTGATCCCTCTATTGAATCGGGTCGGTCAATAAATGATCGTGATTAATCTATTTAAATGATTGTGAATTCTGATCACTAGAATTTCATATATAGCTCAATGAATGATTTTAAACTTTTTAGGGATTGAGAAAATTATATATTTTCTATTTTTTTAAATAAAGTAAGCAGAGAACATTATTTTTAAAATAGGTATATAGATTTTCAAGAATAAAATTGGTTAATAAATTATTTTAATTTTTTTAATAACGAAAAAAGGTATATAAATTTTTTAAATTAAATAATTGAAGTAAATAATTTTAAATTTTAATGAGTGAGAAACCTATATATTTTTTAAGAATTAAATAAATGAAATAAATCATTTTAAATTTTATTGAAAAAGAAAGTTATATATTTTATTTCTTTTAATATACAATAACTGAAATGATGATCATGATGGTTAGCTTCGACTTGGACTATCCACCTAAAAAACCAATTAATTAGTTTGTTTTAAGATTGTATTCCAATGCTTAAATAGTTTGGTGAGAAGAGCTCACTATAATTTTGACAAGTTAAAAGGCTAGGAAGTAGAGTATCCCAACAAATATTATGAAATTGGCATCTAATGTGGGTGTATGCATGGCATTCTAAGAGGAAGTGATTTTCATCTTCAATGTTCATATTCTCAGAGAGATGGCAAAACCTTTCCACCCATGGTGTTTTAGGAACTGTCCAACGACCTCTTTCACTATGGAGCTCATGAGAGTTGGTTCTTATCTTGGCTATATTAGTTTTTTTTTAACTGGTTAAAACACAGAGATACTTTTGATCTTCTAGAGTAGGGTTGATGACCTTCTTAAAATATCTTAATTTTCTTTTAGCCTCTAAATCTTAAAACACTGCTCGATACTTTTGATCTTCTAGAGTAGGGTTGATGACCTCCTTAAAATATCTTAATTTTCTTTTAGCCTCTAAATCTTTCACACACCACAGTTTCTCTTTAAACTTATAAGTGGATGTTATTAATATTTTGCACTGCAATATTTTGGTTGATCTCTCACTGGTTTAACCAGCCCGGTATCTTTATACCATCCTTGCTTGAGCCTTAGGTGGTTTTGGCTGTAATTAAAAGCTAGCTTAGGAAGTCTATGGTCTACCATGTTATTGATTTTGTGCTTGTATAGGAGTAGCTTAGTCATAGCTAGACTCTCCATAGGGTAAAGGCCCACTTCTATAAGGAGAATAGGATATGGTGTATTTCTTTTAATTTTGAGGTTATACTTTATAAAATGCTTCTGGATTTGCTCAATCTTTCTCCAAGTTTCTCTAGAGATGGTGCAACCCCAAACCTCACATCCATACAAGATAACACAGTGACTAAATTTTTAAAGAGGAGCTTCTTTTTATCCCACAACACAAGGTTTGATGCTTTACAATTTTATTTTCAAGACCAAAGATATCGATATTTATTTTTTTAATAAATAAAATAAGGGATGGATAATTGTATTGTACCAAATTTATATAATTTATTTTATTATAAATAAATAAATAAAATGATATTTAAAGTTTTTATATAATTTATTTCATTAAAAATAAAATAAATGGAATGAAATATTTTTTTTGAGAAAATAAATAAATAAAAGATTAATTTATAAAATGACAATACCACAATGTTTGTTTTTAATGTGATTAATTAAATTTGAAAGGGTTTAAATTGTGTTTTTGAATCTATCTTAATTCACTCAAAGATTTCGAATATCTTTATAGAATCCAAATTATACAATTATCATAACTAATGTTTTCAATCATAACTAAAAAAATAACACCAAAAATATGATATAAAAAATTCAAAACTTAGAATATTTAAACTACACCTAATATAAAATAACATAAAATATTACTTAATATCATATATAAATTAGCTAATAAAAAATATGTTTATGTAAATAAATTAAAATAAAATAAACTAATCAATGCTATTCTTTAATAAATTAAATTAAATACTTAATGATATTGCTTAAACTTTATTCTCCATCACTTGAAGTCATTTTTAAAAAAATATGCTTATGTAAATAAATTAAAATAAAATAAACTACTCAATGCTATTCTTTAATAAGTTAAATCGAATATTTAATGATATTGCTTAAACTTTAGTCTCCATCACTTGAAGTCATTTTTTAGATTAGTTAATGACATTATTTAATAAAATAAATAAAATAGTTAATGATATTTTCCGATAAATAAGATAATTGTTGAATGCAATGAAGTTATCTTTTTGACCATTGAAGTTTTTTTTTTCTTTGCATTTTCTATGTAGTATTTAAAATTCAAACTTTATTGTCTTAATTCAAAAATCATATTTATATATGATTTTAATAGATCATAAAATTTTATAGTTGATTTATATGCTTGACTTATTTTCTAATCACTTTATTAGTCTTGTTAATTAATGAATATGAGTGAGAAAGTTGTATATATTTTATTTTTTTAAATAAAATAAGTGGAATAAATAATTGTAAATTTTATTAAGTGAGAAAGTCATATATTTTATTAATGAATAATTTTAAATTTTATTGAGAGAAAGTTATATATTTTATTTCTTTTAAAATAAAACAAGTGGAAAAAGCAACATAGTTGCTTAGTATCTCCCTACTAACAAACTAGAAATAATAGGAAGAACAGAAATGTAACAAGTTAAAAAGAGTAGAAGCTTAATTATTTTATGTTTATATTTGCGAATAACACTTACTCTTAGTTTAATTTAAATTTAAAAACTTACTTTTTATATTTTAATTGCATAACTAAGGTTCAAATGTTAAATAGTTACAAGCTCTAAATCCATTTGATCATTGTAACATCCATAAGTTTCATAATTAATTTTTTTTCCATTTACCATGTGTAACTTTAAAATTCCTAGGAAACAATTCCAAGATATGTTATACTTCATAATCCTTCCCTCATAGTGATAATGATTTTAATAATAAACTTCAACTCACGTACCTATGTGTAAAGTTGATCATTAGCATGCTCCATTTTATGACCTTTTGATGATATTACGTCTCGTTGACACTATTTTGTGGCAAACACTGCTTTTAGAAATTTGATGGTCGCCAATGTCCTAAAATTTTTTTTGTTGTACTTACGAGCTGCGAAGGGAAAAGGTCACAATATTACTTAGCCTTTAAGGATAACACATGAACCTTCATTTTGCTTGTGCAGGTGAAAGGGATCACACCCTTAGTTTTACTAAAGAGCAAACTCCTAACTCCGAGGTATTTCAAAACCTAAACAGGTAGGGTGGGACACCAATGTTTGTAAAACCAAATCTAAACAAACCTAAACTAAAATTATCCTACCATACTATAGACTATATTTATGTTCTAAAAAAATTGAACTACAAGTTTAAAGGCACTATACAAAAGTGAAAAAAGGGCATATGAATGCAAGGTAAGCTCACTGCACAAGGTCGACATGATAGTTAGTAAAGGTACGAGTTGTATATTGAATGCTCCCCGAGGCAAGCCATGTGGGTGCCTTTACTTCCCTAGCTGGCGATCAGGAGACTAGAGAAAAACCATAAGGGTTTAATGTTTTTTTTTTTGTAAATCGTGGATGAAGCCGTGATCTGTTGTGTTTTTCCCTATGAAGCTTTGTGGGTTTCTTGTTTGCTTTGCTATGTAGTTTCAAGGGTGCTTTCAAAGGTGGAGGATCCTATTTTATCGGTCATCGATGCTCCTTCTCCTTAGCTGTACACTCGTGAGTTTTTTTGCTGGTGGTGTTAATTTCGATTGTGGGAAGAAGAAGCTTTCATAACGAGGTATGGGTGAGTGCAGAAAGTTGAGGGTCTCTTTGGGCACGTTAGATGCAATAGAAAACTGGAAAAAAAAAGAGATCCATCTACTTGCATGGATATTTTGAGACACTTACACAATGAATCTTGCGATGAGTAAAAAACAAGAAACGTAGGAAATTGAATGACCTTTCCAAATATATAATTTTTTTCTATTGAAAATGTTGTTAACTATCTACAGTCATATATTTTTTAACGGGAACTTTTTATTTTTGGGAAAATTTATAAGGTATATGTTTTTGTGGGTGCATCGTCTAAGTGACTAAATGATGGAATAAACTTATGAAAACCGGTATACATATAGAGAACATATATTAATAGTGCACGACTATTTTTCCAATAATAAAAATAATTTTTTTAATTTTTTTTTAATTATCTAAGAGATCTAACCTCGAAAATGGTACAACAATTGTGGGTGCAATGTTTGAATGTCTTAATGCAATTATTTGGAAATGGGCTTTTTATAGCATGTAGAGGTCGGTGTTCTTTAGTGAACCATACATTTTTTTTAAATGGTTGAGAAACGAAAGAGATATGGATGAAACACTAACAGTGTGTTTTTTGAGTTGAGGAGTGATGACAGAAGATAAATAAGAAAAAAATAGAAAAATTTATGTATTCTTGTTAAAATTTACGTATTTGGAATCTGAAAAAAAAAAACATATATGTTTCTAAAATCTCATAAACCAGCGTAGATCCAAATCCTAGGCTCTATCAAGCGTCGAGATGGATCAAATATCTGGGGGTGCAAACCTCTTCTTAGGTATCCATTGATTTGATTTAAACCAAAAGACACATCTCTTTATTTAAGGTCCACATATAATATTTTTATCATTAATATTTAATACTATTTATGGCCGACATATGATATTTTTTATTATTTTTTATTTTGTTAGGAACGAACATTGCATCATTTCCCTACACATGGTTTTAAAACCATATGCAAGGCCCTCCTACAACCATGGGTTGTTTAGGAGGCCTTACACATGGTCTTAAAATCATTTGCAAGGCCCTCGTAAACCATGTACAGTAAAACCATGGGTTGTTTAACAGGCTTTGCACATGGTTTTTCCTAAACCATGTACAATAAAACCATGGGTTGTTTAGAATGTCTTGCACATGGTTTTAAAACCATGTGCAAGGCCAACATTTTTTTGCGGATAATTCAATTTTGTGTTTTTTTCTTGACCCACATTTTTTTTTCCAGATAATTAAAATTTTATTTTTTTATTGTTTTGTTAGGTAGGAAGATTATAACATCTCCCCCATATTAAATTGTTTTATTTTGGCCTATTAGAAAATTTATTTCCCATAATATTCACTAGCATTATTATATTTTGCCGACATGTTATAAACATTACATCACGTTACAAGATCTCTCCCATAATATTCACTATCACTATTATTTTTTGCCGACATGTTACAAACGTTAGTAATGTTACATCACGTTACAAGATCTCCCCCATACTGAGTTGTAGAGCACCTCTCGGCGCAAAAATGGAGGTGTGTAGAATAATCAAACAAACGGCTAAACACGAGCATATTGAAAATTTGGATATAATGTTGAATTAGCCATGGTTTATCATACTCCAAGGCATAGGCATGTTGAATCCAAAGCAAAGTACGAAACAGACACATAGACATAAGAATTCCATGCAAGCATGCGTGGAGGATCATCCAAGTATCATTTGGAGGGAATATATTTTTGAATTTAAACAAAACAGGAGCGCATTTTATTGAAGCAAAATGAGAGCGCATTTAATTGAAGCAAAATGGGAGCGCGTTTTAGTTACTGGTCAAATTGGTGGATGGAACTAGGTGGAAGGGAAAAAGACAAGTGGCAGCATCCTCAAACACTTCCTAAGTTGCAGGTGGCAACTTCCCTATAATTGGGGTCATGATTCCCCAAGAAAGTGGAATGTGAGCAGGTGGCTCATTAAATGACAGTTAACCCAACTAAGACCTAGGCAATCTTTAAAAGTAATCAATGAAGAGAGCTGAGGCTGCTCAGTTTTTATTCCAGAAAGAATTCATTCAGCTGAATGTTATTCAGGAATTTCATTTGAGGAAAGAGGGAAAGACAATCAGGAAGTGTTTGAGTGAATGTTTGCAGTAACTTGATTCTGATTACAGCTATTTGAGCTGAGAGAACTGTCTAATAGTTCTGAGTTGATACTGAGTTGAAGACTGTATCTGTTTTGCTGCACCTAGTTCCACCCAGGGAGACTGGAGCAAGCTCGGGGGTCCTGAGAAGTCGCTATCTGAGCGCTCTCCAGGAATTGGTAGGGAGGAACGGCCTCCCATTGCTGTTGTCGTCCATAGCATTAAACAGGTTCTTCATTCATTTCTTTATGTCTTTCTGAGTATAAATGGATAAATGTTATAAATATTACATGTCTGAGTAATTGTTTATTATCTATAAAATTAGTATCTTGGTATGTTAGTAGCAAAACCTGTTAGTATCACTGTGTTTTTCCACATCTGGTATCACCAGATAGTACTCTAGCACAGTATCTCAGTGTTTAGAAGAAGTATTCTTCTGAACTGAGTTTCCTAATTTACCTACAGTTTTTACAAGTGTTTCTACAAATTCATGCACTGTTTTATTACAGTATTACAAACTAGTTTCAGTTTAGTATCTTGTTTCTGAAATTACTAACTGTATATTGAAAAGATAAACTAAGTAATTTTACAGTTTAAATTATGATAGTTATTTCTAGTTTAAAATAATTTAACTCTTTCTTGTAAGCTAAAAATAAAATAATATCGATAGTAAGTTATAATTACTTATCAGTTTGATATTGAAATCAAACTTATTTAGTGTTGGTTGCATCCTAGTTAAGTATGCTTTGGTTGTACTACTAGATAAATTCTTTTATTTCAGTCAAAGTATAAACATGCTTTAAAAGACTGTTATTATAAT
>LPNX011052968.1:0-17446 GCA_001517045.1 Pseudotsuga menziesii
AACTCATTAAATATGATTAAAGTTTTGCCATTAGTTTAGTTAACGCAGAAGCATAATTTTATGTTTTTCTGTAAACCTAACCAAACACAAATTATTTAAGGTCTTACTTCCTATCTTATCACTAAGAGTTTCATTGAATTTGAATAGAGAAAATTACCCCTCAATATACAAACAAAACATAATAATAGCATGAGAATATCCCACCTTGCATACCATAACTAAGTTATTTTTTAGATGTTATTCACTTATATAACTACAAATCATAGAATCGAAATATTTATCCACTTATTTTGTCTATAGGCACTTAGATATTATTTCAAAATTTGGATTTGATTGAGCGAATCAATAAAATTAACCTAAGTGTAATTATATTTTAATTATCTAAATTATATAACATAATATACTAAATTTCTTTTTTTGAAAAAATACTTAATTCCTTTATTAACATTAATTTAATAATTTTTTATTAAATTAATGTTAATAAAGTAATTCAGTAAATTGTAAAAATTATCTCTGTATTATTCAAATTCAAAAATTAGTTAATAAAATTATTATTATTTAATTTATTATTAAATATATCTTAAGTATGATTTAAATTTATTTATTTATAATTAATTATGATTTTTTTTTATAAGTTCAATTAATATCATATATACTAATAATAGTTAATAATTTTGATTAATAAATAAATAGTTTGGATTTTAGTTTTTTACAACTAATTTTAGTTTTGTAAAATTGAATTGACATTAATAAATCTCTTTATGTAACTATTCAATTTTTTTTTCGTCATTTTATCTACATCTTATAGTATCTTAATATTTTCATATTTTTCATTGTGAAGCAAAAGGAATTTTTTGTTAGGGATTGGTTTAGCAATTTATTCGTCTCATTCTACTAAGGATATGAGGGTAATCTAAGAAAAGAACTTTGCCTATATCAAGAAATTAAAAAAAGATATTATTGATGTTTTTTAATAAATACATTTCACATTTTTTCTAAATAAATATGCATAATTCCTCATTTAAAATGCATAATACTTATACATAATATTAAATTGGATAATATAATCATATATAGTCACAGTTTAAAATTAAGAAAAGATAAAGAATAAAAAATATTCCCTCCGAGATGACCATGTGTTACACATGATTTGCATGCTATTTTCTTAATTTATCTTTATAGGCTGAAACTCTGTGATTGTTTTCCTTTAATTTTTCTTCTCAATCTGTTGTATCTTGTTATTTTGATGTGGAATTCTTAGATTGACCAAATATATCTATAGTCATCTTTTCAGACAACAGCCTTACCGATCTTGTGTCTCTCTATAAATTTGACATTGGTATTTTTGACTTTCTATGACATTTTTATATATTCATTATACATTTATTAGCCCATTTTTTTTATTTTCCTTTGCTTTTGTAATTTTGTAATTTTTCTCAGAAAAAAAAATCACCCTACCCTCCTTCCCTAGGAATTACACCTTAACAAAAAGAGTTGAACCAACCAAGCTATCCCTTGGAGCTATTTTCTCTTGTATTTACCCTCTGTTAAATCTCTTGGACAAGTCAACAATGTTGCTATTTAAGAATAGTTTCAAGCCACATGCATTGATATTTGGTTTGCAATTCCAAGTTTTCCATATAAGAAGTTTTCTTTGCTGGTTTTATTTGGTTGATGTTAAAACTACCTCTCCCTTTCTTTGTATGTTAACGTGACTGGGTTTGTGCAGTTTTGCTGTGGTTATTGACAGCAGCATGCATCAAGACAGGATGACCACAAATGGCTCGTAAAGCAATTGAACTTGTAGAACAACGATTGGCTAAGGATGGTTGGCCAGAATATTATGATGGAAAGGCTGGTGTATATATAGGGAAGCAAGCTTGAAAACACCAAACCTGGTCTGTGGTTGGGTATCTTGTTTCCAAAATGATGCTAGAGGATCCTTCTCATTTGGGAATGATCTCTCTAGAAGAAGACAAGAAGATTCTAAAACCACGTCTCACGAGATCTACTTCTTTATAAGTTTATACATAATTTCAAAACTGTTCTTTATATATATATATATATATATATATATATATATCCCATCTTTAACACCCAACGCCATTCCTTTACACGCGGTGGATCTGGAGTTTGACAATTAATGAGGCATATTTTCCCAGTGGAAAAGTAGAAAACAATCGTCTTTAGAGATATTAAGTTTGGAAATGTTGAGTTTGATTTAAAAATAAAAAAGTTGTCCTGCAACTGAGCTAAATATGCGAGAGAGAAAAGGAGACTGAAAGAGAAAAAAAGAAAACAAATCGTGACCTGGCTACAAACCCGCGTTGTGGCTCTAATGTGGATTGAGGAGAAATCTCCTAGATGATGTAACAGAAGATATCATTCCAGGTAGTAGAAAAAGAGCCAAGATTGTAATCGAGCAGAGATGTGAAAACTTAACAATGAGTTTGGAAAAACCTATTCATTTGAGATTTTTTTTTAACTCTTATTACAGGCCATCGTAGTTGATTCGACTTATGAGGCTTGAAATCTGCTTATTATGATTTCAAATCCAGTGACAGGTTGCCACAACAGTCCAGTGATATTTTTACAAAAGTACATGCACGTCTCCTAATGTGATGAGATTTACATTCCAAATTATAATCACCATGCAAGATCGAATCGACACTTTAAGAGGAGTCATTCCAAAACTAACCATCATGAAGTCTGTGTTCTACCCTTGATCCTGAAAATTTAGTTTATTTGATCCAAGTTTTTTTTGTTGAAATTGCAATAATATCTTCCTTAATTCTATTGCCTGTTAAAATGGTTTTGGGTTTGTTCTATTTGTGCTTGATGCAAACCCCATTCGTGTATATCAAGAAATGATGCCACTTGGAGTCGTATTGGTGGATTTGTAGTTTTTTTTTTAAAACCCAAGTAACTCCACAGTATCTTCTGGGTTTCTGCAATATTGGTATTTACAGAATTTCAATTTGTGCATCGAACGCATTGTTAGCTACAGTGTTTGTTTGTTTTTTTTTGTTTTTGTTTTTTTTGGTTTAATTTGTGCATCTAAAGTTCTTAGTTTCATGCATTGTCTTTTTCGTGTGCTTTGCTATGTACATAGTAATGGTTCAGTGCATAGTGGGGTTTTTATTTCTAATATACCATACGCATTAAAGCATTATGATCTATATGGAAATGCAGTAAAGCATTCCGGATAAAAGATAGTTAAAAACCTACTCAATCAAAAACTCTTAAATCCTTTTTAAAACCCCAATCTAGGCAGTAAAAGTATAACAATAACCAGTCCAGGCAGTAAGGAACAAAATCATCTCTGTCAAAACAACCAACAATAGCCAACCCACCAAAATAGACAAGGCTCATGAATGCTGCTACCCTATTAGTATAGGGTGATCCTCCCTTTCGAGGAGAGTACCCCATCAATGAATTCCCAGTTTAAACTTCACCTAGTGGGATATTGTAAGGTTCCCACAGTCACAAAGTTCTAAACTATCAAGGTCGGATCCATGCTCTCCCAAGAATCTATTGATAGTTTGAAAAACCATCTATAAATATTTTACAATACCATAAACAAACCTGAACCCTTTCAATCATTATTGCAAGATTTTAAGCACTCAATAACATTTTGTTTGATACTGATACCAGAGTGTACTCTTCCTCGAGATTTTAATGTAGATAAATCTATGGAAATTACAACATTACAACAGAGTTATTTTAAATAAAAAATGGAGGTTACACAATTTTCAATTATACCATTAAAAAAATAATGGTTGTTAATTCCAAGTAATGTTTGAAAATGATAAGCTTACAAACATTAAAACATGATAATCTTAATTCAGAGGCGAGTACACCGCATTTAAACAGATATACTAAATCTGTGAGCATTCGGGAATCTGAGGCTTACCTTTGCTGCACAGGTGAATCGACGAATGGTGAAACGACCAAACTGAAATAGTTTCCTTGCTCCAAGACGACACAGGAATGGCGAAATGGCGGACTGAAACCAGAGGAAATTTTAACAAATCAGGGTGAATTGGCGAATGCTCCAAGACAACACAGGAATGGTGACCTCTAATGCACAAGCGAATTGGCGCTTAACAAATCAGGGCGAATTGACGAATGCTCCAAGACGACATAGGACTGGCGACCTGTAATGCACAGGCGAATCGAAGAATGCTCCAAGGCGGCACAGGAATGGTGAAACGAAGAAGCGAAAGGGTATGGAAACTGGGTTTTGGAAACTATTTTGTTTGCTGTGCCACGTATCTCCTCCACCACCATGTCTCCTAACAGACTACTCCTCGGAGGCTAACAGATTCGTCCACGTGCCTCCTCCACCACCACGTCTCCTAATAGATTGCTCGACAGCTAATAGACTCGTCCACGTCTCCTAACAGACTGCTCGGCGGCTAACGACTCCTCGCAAGTGATCTGATCTCCTAACAAACTGCTAACTCACGATCTGATCTCCTAACAAATTGCTAACTCGACGGCTAGTTAACCTAGTTAAAAGATCAGATGATTCAAATCATCCTGATCATACACTTGGTGTGTTTTGTTGGATCTTGATGATCCGCTCAAGCAAGTCCATCCCCCCAAAATATCACATATAAACGCCTAGCACTTTTAAATTATACTTATGCCTGAAAAAAAAACCCATGTTTTATGAGTATTTGAAACTAAAGGCATATTTACATTAATCCATTTGCTAACCGATTTTCTTATTTTGTGTTATAGAAATGGATATGGTCCCTGCGATTTGGAAATATCTGCCAATAGACATACTTGAAATGATCTTTCTTTGGTTGCCTTTATCTATGATTATCCGTTTGAAAATGGTTTGCAAAGGTTGGAATCGTATTGTGTCCGAAAACAATTTCATCTCACAATGGAAACACAATCAAACAAAAGAATATGGAGTTTTGGTTGGTTTTGGCCCTTCTGGTAGACATCGATTCATTGGCCATTACATTAGCCAAATAGGAAAATGTTCATCTCTGTCTATGCAAGTCCTAAACAACGAATACAAAATTGAATCCACATGTGGTTCAATTGTTGCAGTTTCATCCTCCAGTATCTTATATCGAAAAAGAAACTACTACATCGCCAATCCATCACAAAGACTTGTACATTTGTAGGGTCTCTTGGTCTTGGTGATTGGGGTTTCTTTACATTGTTGAAAAATTCTGAGCAACAAAAATACTATTGGGTAGCATTGAAACATATTTATACAAAATTTCAAACAAAATATTTTATTTCCAGCAGTATTCATATGCAGTGGAGACAAACATGTCCTATCGATGGCGATGTTTTGCGGCCCAAAAATCCCATATTGTATAATGAAACAATGTTATGGGTGGATAGTCATGTGGTTTCTAGAGATAATCATATATGTATATACAAGCTATGTTTGATAGATCTTGAGGATAACAAATGGGGGTTCCAGTTTATTCCACACCCGAATTCAACATTATCGATTATCCTAGCATGTTATTGCAATGAGCTTCTTTGTTTTATCAATGATGGGAGAACTACAGTGTGGTCTATAGAACCAACAAAAATTAAACATGATTCAACAAATTCTTCGATAAGAAATGGATGTTTAGAAGGTGGATTGCGATGGAGTATCATGTCTAATTTGACCTCGGGCATTAATGGAAAATGCAGTGGATATTTTCCTGTTGCAGCACTTGATAATTACGTGCTCATGTGCAAATACGACCGTCTTACTTTTGGTTTCTATGACTTCATCGACGCACATTCTAATTTTGTAAGCGAGGATAAAATGTTGGATTCTGCATTATCCAAACTTGAAAATCCAACACACCTAAGTGTTGTTGAGCTTGTAGACAACATATCCATCATTCTAAGTTGCCCAAACATGGATTCTATTGATGATGTGTTTTCAATGGGATAATATAAACATATATGGCATGTAACTTGCATTTATGTTATGCAAGTTGACATGTTTGGATGGTTCTTAATCATACTTATTCAAAATATTTCTTCCCAACCTACTTTACCGGATTTTTGGCAGTCAGTGCTACATATGGAATTTTACTTACCTGTACTTATGCAAATCGAGATTTTCAATAGTTCATTACCATGCTTATTGGGTTTGTCTCTTTTGATGTTTGCCAATTTATATTCTCTATGAAATAGAAATTATTCATACATGCCAATTTTTATTTTCTTGGATACAAAACTTGAGTACAATATTATTTTATATCTTGGCGATCTTCGGCAATACAAATATTATAAGCTAATATTTGAATAAAGTTCAAAACTCTTAGAAATATTATAAGATAATCTTTGAATAAAGTTGAAGACTTTTACGTTTGTGTTTCTTTTGCTATACCTGTAACATGACTTTGTACAATAATATGGTTTGACATAAACTAAATTTTTTATGCTCATGTAGATATGTCGTCAGAGAAACATAATAATTGGAGCAGTGAGAAGAACTTGATGGAAACATCGCGTCACACAAAAAACGAATCCTCGTGAAAACACTATAATAAAAAAAGGGAGGCATTAATAGGAAACATTGTTTAATATACCAAGAGAATAGTGAGCAAATTGACGAACAAATAAGAAAATGACATGGTCATTCCTTTGCAAATGTCATTGATTCTCAGAGTGAGCCCACTAAATTCCAGAGCATATCTGATATAATGAGGAGATCAAATCGCCGAAGTCAATTTATATCATCAACTCCAACATATAGCAACAACTGTAACAAAAGGTTGAATGAAGTTATTGAACCTTTCATAGATCATACTTTGGGCGAAACATTTTCTAATCATGGCACCGAGGTATAAGGATTACATGGTGTTGTCTATATTTGAAAAAGTATTTATTTGTACAATATAGATATACTTACATACATGTTCAATGTTTAGATAACTACTCGCAACAATTTTCCGAATCGATCATTTGATGAGCGCGATGAAGCTATGTATACAAATCAAAATGAAACAGTACAAAATGATAACACCAATACAGCTGAAAGAAGCAGTGGTATAAGAACAATTTCTCTTGGAACAACAAAGGACACGATTTCCAAGTCTACTATGAATAACTCACACAGCCACGCAAACAATGCATTGTTAACGAATGAAGATCAAGGGTTTCAAAATCAACTCAAAATCGGTTTGCAAATATCCAGTCCAACAAGAACTATTTCTGTTGGAACAACCAAGGTATTGTTTCACCTATCCATGACAACAACCATGCATTTGACCTTGATCAAAATAAGGTAGTATTAGATACAATACTATTTCATCTTCGTGTTCAATAATTCAATGAGAAATCGTTTTGAAATTCCAGGATAGTAGCATCCATGGACATAATTGTCAAAACAACATGACATCGATCAATGTCATTCCGTCTTCTGGTGACCATGACTCTCTACAAAATGTCGGTCAAAATTATGTTGTGTGCAAACAACCAAAGAACATGGACATCAATCGGGAAAAAAATTCTACACCAATGAATGATCAAGCAATAATTCAAAACCATATCATGATCAGTAGACTAAGTGGAGATGTAGAAAGGACTATTTTTCTTGGAACATCAAAGGTCTTACTCAGCCTATTTGTACACAACTTCCATATTTAGATCTTACCAGAAGATTTGACATAATATTTAACGACGACATTTTCACTTTTCAGGATAATAGCGTCGAGGCTCGTCGAGGACACAACATTCAAACCCCAACTCATCTGAACAATATGATGGAAACCAACCTTCATTATAATTTTCATGATGAAATCAATTTGGGTCAGGTTTCAGGCGATGGTACTCGACGAAGGCAAGTCAGGAATCTACATCATCACAACAATAGAGGAGAGAGATGTCGACATGTATCGCCTCACTTTGCATTGAATGGTAATGTCCATGCTCAAGATCCAGGTTTAAATATAGATACATCAAGAAACATGGTTGAATTTTTCCAACAAATGTCCTCTTTCCATCAAGCATTTCGTTCTGATATTGATAAATTGTCAATTGTGCAAATGTGCAATGTTTGTCATGAATCATAACTTGGAATGAATGTTTTCAGACAAGATGAAGGACCTATTTGTGTGAGATGTAGGCAAGAGAGTGGTATCCATCGTTTTTCTCGAGATAACAACATGAATCTTGGCAAACAACCTCCTGTTTTATCAATTTTGACACAGGTTGAAGAAATGTTAATAGCACGAGTGAATCCAATACTACAGGTCACACATGCACGTGGAGGTCAATATAAATACACTAGCCATACAATTATCTTTCCACAGGATATCGTTTCAATTGCTAAGACTATTCCTCGTCGAATAGAAGACCTAGACATATTAATTGTCAGGAGAGAAGGGCCTCCATCCAAGCACTATGATTGCATTGTTAGTAGGTCGCGAGTAATGGATGCATTGCATTACAAAATATGAATGGAAAAATATTACCGAGATGTTGAAGTTGATCCAGAATCAGTCGTATGTCTCCCAGACCAGCCAACAAATGTCTCCTATAAATTGTGTTATATCAACTCTGACATAGCTGACTCAGAAGATATTGATGCAGATATTGATAGATTTGGAACTCATCGAATCGAAACTCATCCTTCATCCTTTATAGCTAGAATGCCAAATGCACAAAGAGAGATAGAGGAGATACGAAACTTTGTTAACAAATAATCTTCTTTGTCAGATTTAGATATGGAATGGCCAGAGATTGGTTTGTCTCCAATAAATGAATACAACACAGACGGTTTGTTTGACATGGCATTTCCAACATTGTTTCCCACGGGCACTGCTGATTGGTTGCAACCACGTTTGAAGGATGCCCGCTTACATGAGTATGGGTTGCACCTACTTAAATATTGTGATCAAAGGTTTGGAAAACATCCAAGGTTTCCATATTTTGTATTGAACATGATAATGAGACACCGTAGCCAAGGAACAGCTGCTGTATTCATGAAAAAAAAACATTGAAGATGGCATATCTACCATAATTGAATATTTACATAAGGAGCTCATTGAATTCCCTGACACCAAATTAGCCGAACGATTGATGCGTTTTGGTTCATGTCTTCGAGGAAAGAAGGCATACTGGAACATATGTCGCATTGAGCTTACTGACATGATATCACAAATCGGTTTCCCAACTTTGTTTTTCACTCTGAGTGTAGTTGATACCAAGTGGCCAGACCTACATAAAGTTATGCCCAATTCTACACCTGTATTTGCACATAACAGAAATAGATGGAGAATAGATAATGTTATAAAATATCCACATATTGTTGCAAAGTATATGCATGAACATTTCAGTATATTGCATGACAAAATCATTGTAAAATACCTTCATGCAAAAGACTACTGGTACAGGTATGTTGTTTCCTTATTCTATTTTTTACTCTAACATGTTAGATTATTACTTGAAATTTTGTTGGAAGCTAATATTATTGAAACATGATGAGTTTCATAGGTATGAATGGAAACATAGGGGATCAGCACATATCCATGGATTTCTGTGGTTAGAAGGTGCATCAAACATAGAACAACTGGATTGGACAGACACGATAAGAGTTGATGCAACAAGACGATACTTTGAAAACTATGTAACAGCATGGAATCCTCGTGATGCTCACCACAGGAATATATCTATTCATCGATTTCCAAAGGAAGATCCTTGCTTATTGGATACCAGTGAAATATTCAATACAGATCCCCTTGATGATTATGAGCAACTAGCGAATCGAGTGCAATGACACACAAGATGCAGTGTTCATTCATGTTTACGAAAAAAAGGTTCCTCCTACATGTGCTAATATAATGCACCATGGGAACTTCAAGACCAGTCGAAAATATTTGTCAATGACAAAGGACACAAAAAATATGAACCAGCTCGCAACGACGACAGGTTAAATGTTCATAACATTCCTCTTCTTTCAATATGGCGTGCCAATGTTGATTTCTAGCCGGTTCTTTCACGTCATGCAGTTTTGAAATACATTGCAAAGTATGCTTCAAAATCAGAGAGAAGATCAGAAAGCTATCAAGACATGTTGACAAGAATTTCCAATGTCGTTGACTCTGACATTCCCTCTATATGTGCATATAAAAAGTTTCTTGCTGAAACAATTGTGGAAAGATATATAGGAGCACAGGAAACCTGTCATATGTTGTTAAAGCTTCCTCTTGTTATTTCTAGTTGCAGCTTTGTTTCAATTAATGTTGGTAGAAAAATATTCAAAAGATTTTCTTCCAACTCGGATAACAACAAATTCCCAACAGGGTCTGGGTTTCTAGAACACTACCAAAAGAGACCTCCATTTCTGGAGCACTTATCTTTGATTGAAACTGCACGATCATGGCCTTTTAGTGGTTGACGTCAGAGAGAACCGTGGAAGCCAAGAGATACACCTATGATAGTTCGTGTATGGCCACGGTTCTGTGAGGTTCCTAACAACAATTCAGATTCCTTTGAGTCATTTTGCCTCAGTGAATTACTTCTCTATAAACCGTTTAGAAACATTCAGATTGATATTGGAGTCAGCACATAAATTATTATTCATAACTGGAGGATCCTTAGATATCGAGCTTGGCATGTCAATAGGATACCTTTAGAACTAGATACCACTGAAGAAGATGACGATACATATGAAGATGAAGTGATTCATGAGAATGGCATGGATGAGTGGGAGATGTTGTCACGTCTTGTTCCTCCCAATATTGTTCAAGTTTCAGACATTGATACTCTTGGTCGCAGAGACTTTGACTTGATCCATGCATGGAATAGTACTACAGGTTGGAATAGAAACTTAGAGGTCCCAACAGATTTCATAAAAAACGTACGCTCAAGAGGATCCATACCAGATATTTCACATTCTAGGTCGGCTTCTCCATCCCCATTTTCTGATAAGCAACGCCTTTGTTTTGAAACTATAATTGATCATTTCCATGAAGGACCTAATGCAGACCCGCTGAAGATGATAATTCAAGGAACTGCAGGGACAGGAAATTATTACCTTATACATTGTCTTGGACATGAATTTTCAATGCATTCCATAAATGGAAAAAGTCCTTTGCTATTGCTGGCACCTACAGGAGTAGCTGCATTCAACATACGAGCCAAAACAATTCACTCGGCCCTTAGAATCCCTATTAAAGACTTCAAATCTTTACAGGGTCAGTCACTTTATGTATTGCAAGAAGAAATGCGATATGTTACACACATTTTAATTGATGAAATGAGTTTCATTGGGCCAAGGTTGTTCATACAAATTGATTCACGTCTTCGGGAGGCATTTCCTAAAAAAAGGTCAGTTCCTTTTGGTCGGAGATCAATGATTCTTGTTGGAGATCTTGGGCAGTTGCCTCTTGTCAAAATAAACCATTGTACGTAGGAAACACGGCTGGTAGGTTGTTATGGAAAGATTTCAGAAAGGTTGTTACATTGGACACGATATTTCATAACAAGGCACAGATCCAAATCAAGTCAAATTTAAGAGGTTGCTAACTAACATCAGAAATGCAAACCCAACAGTGGATGATTGGAATCTTTTAATGTCACGAACATATGCAAATATGGATGGTACTGAAAGTAATACTTTCAGTTCAGAAATCCATTTGTTTCCTACGAACAGCTTGGTAAATGTACATAATCGATGCATGCTAAATTCACTTGGAATTCCTATAGCACGATGAGTTGCTGAACATACGAAGAATAAATATTTTTCTGATGCTGATGATGACCAGCTTCAACAAGAAGTGCTTTTATGTCCTGGTCAGTGAGTGATGTTGACGTGTAACTTGTGGGTGGAAGCAGGGTTGGTAAATGGAGCACTTGGGACAGTTGAAAACAATTTTTTCTCCGATGGATCCACAACTGCCAATGTGTGCTACAGTCTCATTTGATGATTACATTGGTTTACCATGGGACATCAGATATCCCAAAATTGTTCCAATAACACCTATTGCTAGAGGAAATCACAAGCAAATCCCATTGTGTATGGCTTGGGCTCTTACCATACACAAATTGCAAGGTTTGACTTTACAAAGGGCAACTATTGATATCGGTATCGCAGAGAGGCAATGTTTAACTTTCACAGCTATTCAAGGGTAAAATCTATTGATGGTTTACGAATATCTCTGTCATTTACATTTGAAAGGTATTCAAAGATGGCAAAAAGTGCATATGCTACAATCAGGAAAAAAGAAGAACAACGGTTGGAATCCATTTCAGCTTAAAGATCACAACTATTAGGTTATTAGGTAACTTGATTGTTTATTTGTTTATTGTATAGATATTTATATTGACATGTTTCATTGTTATTATTTGAATTGGTAGGAAGAAATATATATTGCAAGAGAGCAAACCAATTTGCAAACTGACAGAGTTTAATCTCTATTTATTCATTGTCTTTTCATATAGTTGTCGAGAATAAGATTTTTTCCTATATGTTAACATACACTTTTTCAATATGTTCAATTACAATTCAATTTACAAGCATTTGTTAAGGTGTATTACGACATAAAAACATAGTGGCAGCCATTATTTTTTTTACTAATTTATTTGGATTTTTGTTCTTCATATTCTTTTGTATGTGTTGAAATAATATTTAGATATAGTTAGTTATCTATTTTTTTTTCATAAGATCCTCACAACTAAATGTAAATTTTTTTAATTGGGTTTTATTGATTAAATGTGAATGTACTGATGAAATGTGCCAGAAAAACAATATCGAATGATAGATTACGAGATGACATGCCAATGATTTTGACATATATAACCATGACCATGCATGTTACCATTTTATGCAACTTACATTTTGTTATATTGTATGATTTAATTGTTATTGATATCTTAGAGTTTTAGTGCTTATGCCACATTTCCTCCAATGTTGTTTATTGTATTATTTGATTAACATTATGTTCGAATTCATAAAATTATATATGTTTTTATTTTCCAGATCTTTGCGTCAAATCCAAATAAAAAATGGATGTAAAAAAAATCAAACATCGTCCAACAGTATGCATCAGACACTTCATACATGAACCAAGGTTGAGGCGTCGATTTCAGATACATGTTCTACATCCTGGAAGAGGAAACCTTTCCAAACCATAAATTCAAAAGGAGATAGGGAAGAAATTTGGCATTACTGGTACACAACAAATATTTATTTACGGTTTTCGTACGTATGGACAAAGATCTTCAGGTTTTGGGTTGGTATATGACAAGCTTGAGGACGCAATAAAATATGAGCCTAACCACAGATTGGTGAAGAACAGAATTCGTGATATTGGCAAGAAAACCCAAAAAAATACTGAAAAAAGCAAAGAAAATTCGTGGTGTCATGCCAAGAAAATGAAAAGATTGTTGAGCCACTGTCATCACCATCTATATAAAAAAAATAGTGAGAGTCCCTTTTCTTTCTGTTCGCATCATTGTATTTATTCAGTCTATCATTGCATACAGTTGTCTAAATGTGTTGAAGATATTTTATAAGTTTGAATAATATTTTGAATTTTGATTTGTTCCTAAGTAATCTGTTGTCAACCTATATCTTATTTATAAGTAGTTTAAATAGCTTTGTGTGCTGGTTCTAATAAATTATTTTTATGATTTGTTATGCTTCTGCTGCAATATGGTAATGTTGGTTGCTGGATTTTTTTTACATGATGCCATTAATTAAACTGTTTTGTAGTAGTTGGGTTTATTTTTATTTTGAATTTCTTTTTGCATTCTGAAATCGATGAAGGGTTGTCTTGGATTCTCATGTTCATTGGTGCTTATGGTGTCTTTTGCCATTGGCTCATGGTTATGTTCTACTGTGTCTGTGTTATGCAAAGAAATTATTTTTATCATTTACTATGTTTCTGTTGGTAGTAACTATGTATTTTTTAATGTTATTTATGAGTAGGTTTAATAGGTTTGTGTGTTCGTTCAAAGAAATTATTTTTATGATTTGTTATGTTTCTGTTGCAATATGGTAATGTTGGTTGCTCGATTTTTGTTACATGATGCCATTAATTAAATTGCTTTGTAGTAGTTGGGTTTATTTTTATTTTGAATTTCTTTTTGCATTCTCAAATTGATGAAGGGTTCTATTGGATTCCGATGTTCATTGGTGCTTATGGTGTCTTGTGTCATTGGTTCATGGTGATGTTCTACTATGTCTGTGTTATGCAAAGAAATTAATTTTATAATTTATTATGTTTCTGTTGGTTATAACTATGTATATTTAATTTTATTTATGAGTAGCTTAAATAGCTTTGTGTGTTCATTCAAAGAAATTATTTTTATGATTTGTTATGTTTCTGTTGGAATATGGTAATGTTGGTTGCTGGATTTTTGTTACATGATGCCATTAATTAAATTGTTTTGTAGTAGTTGGGTTTATTTTTATTTTCAATTTCTTTTTGCATTCTGAAATTGATGAAGGGTTATCTTGGACTATGATGTTCATTGCTGCTTATGGTGTCTTTTGACATTGATTCATGGTTATGTTCTACTATGTATGTGTTATGCAAAGAAATTATTTTTATAATTTATTATGTTTCTGTTGGTAATAACTATGTATTTTTAATATTTTTTTTTAGTTAATTGCAAATGGATCCGAGCATTTGGAGTTTACTACCACTAAAGTTTCTAGAGATGATTCTCCTATGGGTGCCATTTTCAACATTGGTTCGTTTGCGATCAATCTCTAAACATTGTGAAGAGCTATTGTCCAGGCCATCTTTTGTTAGCGCTTGGAAAAATAACAATATAGCAGAAACTGGGGTTCTAATTGAACTATTGGGACAGTATCAAAACCATTTTGTATATAAGTTTATCAATCATATAGGACATACATCTTTGTTGCATGTCCCTTATCCAGAATATAGATATGCAATTGAATGTACAGCTGGTTCAATCATTTTTCTCTCAAAACATTGTCCTCTACGAGGGCATAAGGATTATTACATCGTAAACCCATTCATAAAGCATTTCTCAAATATAGGAATTATTGATATAGGAGACTATGGTTTCTTTTCTCTGATAGGCAACACTGGTCAACAAAAACATGGATGGATACTTGTATGTCATCAGCGTACTGAACACAGTCCTAAATTTTTTATCTGCAGTAATCTCCAAAGAGTTTGGAGAGAAACAATTGGTGCTGATGATGAACTTACTGCTCCTAAAGATGCTATTTTCTATAAAGGAAAAATTTATTGGTTGCATGTGAAAATAACTTATGAAGAAGGTGCCTTGTATGTGTACAGACTGTACTCTCTGAACATTGAAATGAATATATGGGGTATGCATTCAATTTACACAGGGCATAGGAAACGATCTATGTGTCTGACCTTACACTGCAACCGATTGATATGTCTTGTGAATGATGTTTTTACAAGTATATGGTGCATAGATGAAATCCAGGATTTCAAACGCGGTCAACATTGTGTTCAACAAACAGATAGTCATTTCGAGGATGGTAACGGGTTAAGATGGACCCTTTTACAAGGTATGACCAGAAATATAAATAGACATTGTTCAAACTATATACCATTCCAAGCAGTTGGAAATTCTATATTGATGTGCAAGAATGCTGAAATTCCATTCATATAATATGATTGGGAAACTTGCAGTGTTACTCATTTAGCAGTTGATGAAAGATCATCGCTTCCAAATCACCGTCTACCGTTTCCAGCAAACAATCAATGCAGTAACATTATCATGTATAAGAATTTCTTTCCTCTAGTTCCAAGCATGGTTTTATTCAATGATCTTCTCCCATTCCCTCCGACATTGTTTCAGTCCCTATAGGATTTTGGCATGGAATTCAATAGGTTTATGAGTCTTTGTAAAAAAAACTATGTTTTAGTTTTTGCACTTTGTGCAAATTTTGGTATGTTTTGGTTTCAAATAAAACATGTCTTCAGCCCATGAAGCTTTTTATAAAGGAAATGGAAATTTGGAGTGGTTATGTTTGAGTTTTTTCTTCAAATCACTATTTCTATTTCTTCTGATCTAAAATAAACAGATTTATTTACTGTATAACATCAAAATTTATTGGCTATATCGAGAATTTAATGGAAACAATACTTTACATCTTTTAAATAGTACAACTAATATTACATATCTTTCCCTCACACACTAAAAGATTGCATTATCAACAAATGAATAAACAAAGCATTCGATTTCAACTCGGTATGATAACAAACATTGCACATTAAAGAACACATTTTTTGCACTTGAAATAACAAAGATATTCCATAACTGACGATAAGGTAATTTATGATGACTTTCCGTACTAAGTTGAAATAATGTCAAAGGTTTTTCAACAATTGCATATATCAATTGCTCAAGTTACAATTTAAATAATCAATACAATATTTCACTTTCTCAAGTAACAATTTAAATAATATATGTAATTATTGCAATTAAATTCCTAGATTTCCTCATTTTAACAATCCATACATTCATTTACATCATATTCATGGATGCATTGCTTACTATTATATTGAAATTGTTCCTTTTGTATTCGTTTAAAAATTTTATTTTTTCATAAATATCACAAATCATAAAATATATGGAACTGAAACTGCTTAGAAAATAATTTAGTTTCACATTAAATAAACATCAATTAAACAACTATTGCAGTATTCCAGTCTATGAAAACATTTCAGTACAAACATTGCAGATTATATAACAATTATTCCCACTTGAAATAACAAAGATATTCCATATTTGCTCCACAATTGACATTCACGCCTTGTTCAAATGAAAACAACATAACTAACGATCTTGTAATTTATGATGACTTTCTATACACCGCATGTCACAAGACACCATAAGCAGCAATGAACATCAGAATCCAAGATAGCCCTTCATCGATTTCAGAATGCAAAAAGAAATTCAAAATAAAACTAAACCCAACTACTACAAAACAATTTAATTAATGGCATCATGTAACAAAAATCCAGTAACCATCATGACCATACAACAATGTCGCAATTCAACTTGATGCTCACTCACTATGATGATCCACCATAGCACTTCATACATTAAACACATATTTGTCTTATTAAATTACTTTTAATGTTGTAATGCAATGAAACACATTAATTAACATAACCATAATATAATATATTCATACAGAAACAACGCAATCGAACATAACCCTTCGTTTATGTCAAAACAGAATGAACACCTAAAAATTTCACTACACCTAATCATTGTGCAACATTACAATGACTTACAAATTGTCACATTACCACATTACTCAACATAGCCATAATGCAACATGGCAATTATGTTGCATTGCGACGTTTATCACATGTTATGTTACATTACCGACATTCATCAAGGGTTGTGTCACATTGTGATATTCGCCAAGGGTTATGTCACATTGTAATAATGCCCAATATTTGACACATTAATAATGTTTGTTTGGATGTTTAGA